>CM021779.1:9024492-9127722 GCA_011076525.1 Nettapus auritus
CAGAATATCTATCACCTTCTGCACGCCTGCAGTGTTGTTGGGCTCCCTGGGGCATTATTGCTCAATAAAGAAATTTCAAGAGAGTGATTCTACTAAAATTTCAGCAAATGTATAGGAATTGCATGGCACCAAAATCTGTGAAAAGGGAACCAGAAACAGGCGCATGTTCTTGTCTCTGTGATGTACTGAGGTGAGTAGGGTTAATTCTGTACCAAGGCAGGGAAGTGAAAATTCCAACATCTATTATATTAGGTGAGTAATAGTTAATTGCTTCCCTTGTGGCACCCCTAATTAGCTAACCGTTGGGAAATATACTTACTTTCCATACTTTGCAGTCAGGTACCCACTGCACAGACAGCCTATCATTCCCCCCACACAGTACATAGACACGATGAAGGACCATAGTAATGTGAGCGTCTCCTGATGCAGCGCTGAACCGTATCGCTCCAGCCAGGTTTCGTTGATAAACTTCTGAATGTACTTGGACAGAAAAAGAGGTATTTATTCCTCTGAGGCACTAATCACGCTACTTCTTCATTATGTTTATAATTTTAAAAAGATAGGTTACTAGTCGTTACGTTGAGATGTTGTATAAAAGAAAAAAAATAGTATAAGGAACCAGCAGGACTTCCATAGTCCCTCCATTCAACTGTGTAATATTTACTATGACGGTAAGGGATGGGAAAGAGCTGGGGATAAACTCAAACAGTACCATGGAGGAGTCTTTTCAGATATCTTCGAGGTGTAAGGCCTAGTCCCATGAAAAGCACTTACAGATTTGCTTTTGTGAGAGCTTTACTTACTGGAGAAGTATAATTGATCACAGACATTTGAAAACCAGATAGGTGGGTTCCACCAATTCCTAGCACCAAAATCATTAGCAATAGCTTCCGGTATTGAACCTGCCAAAGATGATGAAAGACATGCTAAGTTCCTGACACCAGCAGGGCTTTCAGAACCATGAGTTAATGTATCAGATATGACATCTTTACATTTCCATGATTAAAAAGCCTTTATAAAGAACAAAATAAACAAAACAAAACAATAGCAACAAATTATATTTTTCAATAATGAAGCAAAATTGCTGGAAAATAGTAAAGATGCAAATCCACACATCCCTTTAAGTTCCTCTCCTTGTTACTAACAGCCTGGAAAGATGCAGTCTTTAATTCTTTTCATTTTGCCAGCCACAGAAATTTAAAAAAAAAACATAAAAAATCATAAAAGCCTTGTTGAGACAGTATGTGCTTGCTTTTATACCAGTAAGAAGCCACACCTTTCTTGAATCCCTTTTTCTCCTCAGCTTTAACTTCTTGGAGACTTTGTTCACCAGCTTCCAGGGAATAATCAAGTCTGTCCTCTTAATTTTTTTTTTTTTTTAATTTCACTTTTATTATTCCCGTAGGAATCTGCATCTTCAGAGCCCCTACTTGAACGACTCCTGTTTGAAATGCTGTGTTCCCATGACGTACACTGACTTTTAGAGCACCCTACACAAGCACATCTGTTTTCAGGCATTTAGTCAGGTCACACTGCAAACAGACGAGTATCCTCAAATGTCCTCAAGAGTGCAGGGCAGTACAGTGGGAGAATTTTTCCTTTTTGTCTCTTCCATACAACTCTTTTATCCGTTTTCCTCAAAATGCCTATTCTTTCCTGGTTTCCCAGGTCCTCTCTTAAACCTCTCTCTTCTGTATTTCGAATATATTTTCCGAAGATGCTGTGTAGCCAGTCTTCTGCTGAATCAGTGTTGTCCCCAGCATGTGCTCCGTTCATTTTTATTACTGCTTGATTCCCTTTTTCTGTAGTCTTTAAAGATTATGCTGCTACCGGTGACTAGGGCTAGAAGACAAGAAGTTGGATACTCACCAGGTCTGAGAGGAAACCAGCCATTTCCCCCTGAAAACCTGCCTGCTCTGAGAGCCCTTGTCACGTCTGTCAGATTGAGTGATACGTTTTCTATGCTTAGATTATAAGAAGTTGGGATCATAGCACAGAAGTTAAATTCTAACTATCTGCCTTCTAGTGAATTATGTCCTCCTCCATCACTGGCCAGGGTCTCTTTTTGCCGGTTTAATTATTCCAAGACTCGGATATGCCAAGCTGATTACAACATTGGTAAATGTTTGTCCTTGTATCGGGAGTGCTCCCCCTTATTTGCACTGCTAAAGTGACCGAGTGTTCCTGTTCCGTGGGGATCGGGCGGTGTTAGCAGCCTTCCTTCAGGGAGCAGACTGCCTTCCCTCTCTGACAGCAGCGTAGGCAGTGCATCGCCTCCTCCCAGCCTACCACAGAGATACACCACTGAGTATCATCACTGAGCTGTGCTGCCTGCTTTTCTGCACGCTACAGGATTTTCAATCGGTTGAAGTACTTGAGCAATTTCCCAGTTGCAGGACATGAAGTATTTGAGTATTGGCATGGGGAAGGGGCCTTGGTGCTTGCATACCCCCAGTTGTTTTTCAAGGCTGTTTCCAGAACTACTCAGACCAATTGCTAACCACTATTACCTATTTACAACAGAGACAGCCGTGTGTGTGCCAGAGCAGCGAGCTCACTCTGCTCTGGCTTGAGGTTTGACTTTAAGAAGCACTTTCCATCTTGAAAAAAAAAAAACTATTTTGACTCAGCAGAAGACTTCACTATTTACAAAGAGCAAATTCTTTCTTTATTCCTTCTGAAGCCTGTGGGCTTCTACAAAGAACATTTCATACTACAGTAAGCACAACACAGCATCCTACAACGATGCAGCCGTCTGTGGTTAGTGCTGAAGGGGTGGCAGCTCTGAGGACAAGAGAAGCTTTGCTGAGCGCACGTCCCCGTGCCCGGCAGCCCCAGCGAGCTTGCTGAGTCACACCTCGACCTTTCTCCAGCTGGGCCGCCCCATCACGCTCCCTCCAGAGCCTCTGCCTGGGCGCCTCGTGGCACAGCAGTGCGGTGAAGTAGTTCCTCTGTCCACCCGCTCCATTCTCATCCTCCCTGAAATCAGCACCACCTCCGCATCAGCTGTAGCAGCGTTTCATTCCTTGCCCTTAAGCGCAGACTCTTCAAACGTTCTCACTTCCAAAACACCTCAGAATCCAAATTTCTCTTCAATTGCTACTGCAAAAATCCCTATCTTTATTTAGGTTTTGTCTCGCTTCTTACAAATTCCTCCTTTCCTTTCAACTTCTTTTGTTCCTTGTGTCCCAGTTGATGTTGTGTCTGTTTCCAGACCTTTTCATGCTGGCCCCTTGCAGGTCTTTTCTTATTTTTCCTTTCCCTCTCAAGGGGGTCCGCCAGGCTAACAGCACACCATCTGGGGATAGGGGCAGACACCTTGGAGTGGATCCCCTTAGAAGGGACGTCTTTTCACCTAAGATTAGAGCATTACAAGGAACGTGCTTATTCCATCCCGGGGCAGTAGCTCACCTGATACCCTTGTCACCAAGGGATTTGTTTCCTAAGATGCCATATGTTGCACGTTTGTGATCCTGGAAATCAGATGGATACGCTGCAAATTCCACAAGTGCTCATTTAACCTTTATTCCCAATACATGCTAGTTTATGGCAGCATTAATGATTTACCATGATTTCCCTCTAGCAGACAGTACTTACTAGTAGGGGGTGAGAGGGGAAGAAGTCAGGCTTGCTGAGTAAGATGACTCTGTAGAAAGATGGGTGTAAGGAAATGAGCTTTTAGAGTCTTAAAGGACACTTAAAAGACACAAAACCACTCCTGACTGCAAACCAGTAAGGTTGAGAAAGACCAGGCCAAATTAAGACTTTTTAAATGATAAAAGTCTTACCTAATCCTTTCTTTTCAAAGGCACAGGCGGCAGCTCCCCCCAGACCCCTGCTCCTGCGTGGGCTCCTCTCCACGGGCTGCAGCTCCAGCCCGGGGCCTGCTCCTGCAGGGGCTCTCCATGGACCGCAGCCTCCTCCAAGCCACATCCACCTGCTCCACCGGGGGCTGCAGCCTGGAGATCTGCTCCGTGTGGGACCCAGGGGCTGCAGGGGGACAGCCTGCTGCCCTGCACCCCCCACTACCAAACCCTTGTCGCGTAAACCCAGGACAGCTAGGGAAGGCCACTGCTTTTGGTATCAGCTCTTGGCACTGCCACAAATCCTGTTAGCGGGTGGTGTGACGATCAAAAAGCAGGAGGTTAGGGGTGCAAAAGAAACCGCCACTCAACATTCGGGTCCTTTGGCAAATTTTATTGCATTGTGCAGCCTCTGCAACAGCCTGTAGTGAGGTCTCATTTCCAGAACAGACACAGGATTCCCTGACCCTGACAACACAACCCCAGAGATGGGCTCTCCTCTGGCCTTGACTCTTCGATCAGTGAAAGCCAAATGCAGGCACGATCAGTGGGATGTGTTTTCCAAGTCACTGCTTTCTTTATTTCCTTATCAGTAAACTGCAAAGCACTACAAGCAAGGGTGTGTCACATTGTATAGCAATGAATACAAAAAGTGAGGCCCTTTTCCCAAATTTTGTAACGGGAACGTGGAGCACTTGGAGACCTGGAGAGACAAGCAGATACTCAGACACACAGGTCGGGTTCTCTGGGAGAGTCATCACACTTCTTTGCCTCATCAGTACCAGAAACTCTTGGGAACCGAATCCCATTGAAACTCAGCATTCCTGCTCTCTGACATGCAGTAACTGCAGGCTGAAGGCGTGCTCCGTTGCCATTGCTGGTGAAGAACAGACCCGCTGTGGTTAGGCTACTTGTGCTTGTCTGCAGCTCTGCTTTCTTTGCCATTCTTTCTTTCCGTACAGGTACATCGCTGTATGTCCGAACAGAATCTCGTACAAAACAGTAACCTTGGCTAGAGATGGCAGGCTATGTTTGGATGCTTCTCTAACATAGTGTCTCCTTTACCCCAGGAATTTAATGTCCTTTATACTTTTCTCCTTCAAATGTGGCAACAAATATCCTCCAAAAAAAGGGAAAAAAAAAAAGATAAAGACCATGCTGCACGTCACAGAAACATGGCCACAAGCAGCTCAGAAAAAGTTGTAATTTCAAAATATGAACAAAATAGTCCTAGAACAAAATATGGACTGGAGAGTTCCTTATTAAAGTCTAGTAACAATCATCAGTGAGCAGTTGTTCTGCGGTAGGGCCGGCTGTCCCTTCTTCCCACGGTGGTTCAGGCGGCTGAACTCCTCCATGATCTGCAGCATCGTCTTCCCTTTGGTCTCTGGCACCACCAGGAAAACAAAGACAGCCATGGACAGACAGTATGCCAGGAAAATGATGAAACAGAAACTACCAAGGCCTTCCTAGGGGAAAAGAAAGGAGGAAATATGTTCCTACAAATTGATCTAGATATCATTCTCTTATGATAGGCATTTCTGGTTTCGTATTCACCAAAACGCTTGATGTAAGTCCTGCTTGCAGCCACCTTGGGAACAGCACTGAGCGTTAAGGCAGGCTGATTCTCCTTTCCTGCCCCAGGGAGGGAAGCTGTATGCTCAGCAGGCATCAAATGTCATTGATTGACTGATCGGGGAGGTGCTGAGCTACACTTCACCTACTGCTCCTGTCTACTCCTTCTGAGTCAGTGGTGGACTGGGGAAGGTACCTTGTGTGTTATCTCTGTCCCTCCTTGCACAGTCCCAAACTACCGGCTTCTGTTTCCCCGTTCTTTCCTAGTGCTGGGTGAGACCTCTGGGACAAGCACAGGCATGGCCATTTTCCACACCAACCCCAAAGGACACCCAGGACAAGGAGGGAAAAGCAGGGAGCCCCTCATGGCATTCAGATGGCTTCTGGCTGTGCCGATGCCTGTCACCCTTCCATGTTTGCCGGTACTACTGTCAGGGTGCACAGTTAGCAGCACTTTGGGGGTTTGCTACGCTTCAGCTATGTAAAAAGCAAGAGACCATCAGAACTGCAGTTAGTGTGGGCTCTGCCCATTGTGCGGGGTGTTGGAATGGAGAAGCAGGCTCTGGGGTCAAGAAGGGCCGTACCTCTGCCTCCAAACCTGCTTTGCTTACCACAATGAAAGGGAACACGAGGCCAAGGAAGAAGAGTTGGATCCAGTTAGAAGCACCATTAAAAACATAAGCAGCTGGTCTGTATGACTGAATAAATATTTCTGTGGGCAGCAGGCATAATACTCCAGCTGAAAACAATGTTGGAGAAAAAAGGAAAAATTAAACACTTTGCTTCTGTAGCTCATACTTGACAGCGCCATGGAAGTTGATGGCTTCATTGACCTGGAAGTGTTTGAGGTGCTGCTTGCTCCTTCAGGAGAACGGCGTGCAGGAATGCGGTAGGAAATGGCATCGTAACTCCTGCCACACTGCGGAGTGCTCCAGGACCTGCACCGTCTCCCCCCCGCATCAGGAGCAGGGACTGACGCTGACTGTGGAGCAGCTGTGCTCTCCTAAGGGCTGCGTGGGGAAGGCAGGGGTGTATGGAAACGCTCCAGTACGAAATACCAACCTGGCCCAATGCCAAAGCTCATGATGTAGATAAAGATGAGCACAACAGAGCAATATGGTACCCAGGGGAAGGAATCCTGCGATGGGAAACAAAAAGCAAATTAAACCCGAAATTAATCTTTTATTCATCCAGCTCCCTTAGAAACAGGGTCACTCTCTGTTGCTATTTGGTGTCACAGCCATCTGTGTCCTCAGCTTCCACACGCTTCACAAGGAGATCTTGGCAGTGGTCAGGGCTGTATAAAGCCATTGCCTCGAATCTGTGTGTGCGTGGCTGGGAACTGGCAGTGTGATGGTTAGCCCGAGAATAATTCTGCTACAAAGTGATTTGGGAAGGGAAATAGCAATGATGTCTGCCATAGAATAAAATGGAAGATGTGACGCTCGGCTCCAATGCACGGGGGAGGCCTTACCTGTAGTGTGAGCGTGACCATGAGAAGCCCTAAAGCCATGGCCATCACCGTGTAGCTTTTCCACAGAAGTGTCTTCCTCCCCGCCCGCTCTACGAGGTAGCCCTGCAACCGGGAGGACACGCTGTCAGCTCCGGGGGCAGGCCGGGGGCTCCTCCAGGAGGGGCTGAGCACCACCAGAGGCAGGTGCTGGGGCGAGCTGGGGAGGTGCAGGGCTGCGGGGAGCGTTGCGTGGGCAGGGCGGGAGCAGGGCAGCACTCTGCTGGCAAAGGGTAGCTGGGAGGGCAGCAAAGTGGCAACGTTTGCACTGTTCATGGCCATGAATCTACAACCGGGAGTCCTGCTGAGAAGGGAGGTGTTTTGCAGGATCAGTACAAAGTAGTCCTGCTGATTTGTTGCAGGAGTTTCATTCCTGGAGCTCGATTTGCAGTGGTTTCTGAAGACTGAAAGGAAATGGGCATTACAGCTGAAGTTTGGCCGAGGATCCACTTACACACAGCACCGTGGTGAGGATCTCGGTGACCCCAGCTCCCAGCGAGACGTAGGGGGTTTGAGCAGGGGAGATTCCCACTTGTAGGAAGACGTTGTATGCATAGAAGTAAACCTGGGAAGTACAGAAATGTGTGAAGGTTGTTCCTAGGTGGTTATGTTTACATTAGCTTTGTCTTTTTTGACAGATAATAACTAATCAGGCCTTAGGAAAAGGAGATCGTGATTTCAGTAACTAATCCTCAGTGCTCATTTGTACTCATTTGTGCAGAAGAGCTTTTGCTAGCAGCTCTGTTTCTAACTCAGTAACACAGACTTTTTTTTTTTTATTGGTTATTTATGCTACAGGTTACAAAATTCCTCATCCTTTAGTGTCTCATGCAGGACATGGAGCACATAGAAATACTGACAGTACTTGCTAAGCAAATGGTTTAAATTATCTTTCTGTTGAATCTTTAAATCTCTGCAGTGATTCTGGGAGTCACTATTTTTCCAGATACAAGTCCTCCTAACGCAGAAGAAATTCCACCATGCATATGCTAAATTTATACCGACCCTTCTTGGTATATTTACTGCTGCAAGAGGGGTAGAAAAGGGTTTTATGAATCTCAAAGTCCTTCTGAATTTGCAAAATGAATCTGATTTTTGAAATGTGTTATCATAAGAGAGATGCCTTCAAATGACACTTGCTAAAACACAGCTCTCACCTTATCCCAGCTCCCAAGCTTCCATGGGAATAGATTATAATAAACACTATCAGATCCCCTCCTTACAGCCCCGGTTGCATTTTACTGCTCATTGCAGAACTTACTTTTTGCCAAGGAACCGTAAAGAGACTAAAAAGCAGAGAGAAGTAGCACACGTACCACGTTGACTCCGATTAACTGCGTGCACGCGGAGACGAGGACGAGAGTGATGAACTGCCAGCGGACAGCCTTGTCACGAAAAAGATCGCAGACGTGCTTAGCCTGCTCCCCGCGGATGGCTTCTTGCTCCGCAGCCATGTCATCTATTTCGGCCACGTGGTCGCCGTCTCCCCAGAGCTGCTTCACAGCTGGACGGACGGGAAGAGAAGGTGACTCCACGCTCCCCAGCCCGCATGGGTTCAGGGAGTACGTCCTGCCTCGCAGAGTCTTGTTTCAGCTTCAGGCTCTTTGCCTGTGTGAACTTCCTACAGATCTGGGTTCAGCCTAGACCCAGTTCATTGAGAACTGGTTTTACTCATAAATCTTAATCACGACCTCACCGTTGGCCAGTAGCTGTTTACAGGGTTTCAGTGTAAACCGAGCCTAAATTCTCACCAATCCTTCCCTGACTCCCCTCCCGCTCCACGTACAGCTCTCAGGCACACACCAAAACAAGGAAAAACAGTTCCTATGACAAAAAATAAGTCTACATCCAGAGTTCTCCCTCTTCGTACTCCAGAAAGCCATAGTGGCTGTTTCTCTCTTCATGTCAGTGGCTGCCGTTAGGCTTGCTGAAGACCTGGAATGCTTGCGGGGATGGCATGCTGGTAGGGAGCATCCATTTCTTACACAGAGCCGGGGCGTGCTGTGTCCATGCCCTGATTACTCTGGACACGGTCTGTAGTGAGGGAAATACAAACTGTGTGTGCTCACGCTCCCTGGAGGATCCTGGCAGAGGACAAAGCAAATACTAGTGCCAAGACAGCTCTACCACCAAAGCAGAAGGGGCTGCCTTTTGTTAAAACTGCAGGTGGTTTCAGAGCCAAAAGGCCAAGGGTCTCTTTCTGAACTGAATATCTCTTCCAGGCATCTGTGGGGTTTTCCCATGTTTTCCACTTTTTGCTAAAATGAACGCTTTGCGGCCCATTTCCTTACCTTTGATGCAGCCCTCCTTGTCCTTTTTGTCGATGAGCAGGTAGCGGGGCGAGTCTGGGAAGAAGGGCAGGGTGAGAAGCTGAACGAGGGCAGGAAGCGCGTTTGCTGCCATGAGAATTGGCCAGAGAGCATCCACCCCGAGGACTTCTCTGAAAAAACAGCAGAGCGAGAGGAGCTGAGCATCGCTGTGCACTGCCCACACGAGCACACGGGACACGGGCTGGGCCCCCTGCCCTGCTGCGTGTGTCCCGGCAGCTGTCACCGACGGGTCTCCTGCATTTCTCGGCCCAGAAAAATTAAGTCTCAAAGGGAGGAGGAAGGGGAGAGCGGAGTGCCACTGCCTGCAGCACAGGACTACACAGCGTTGCCACCTGTTGCTCAGGGAGTGCAGCACCCTAACTGCATCCTGCAAGCCCCAGAGAGGAGCGCTGGCATGGCAGAGCACCCAGAAAGAACCCGCCGTGGCTGATCGCTCTGCTTCTGATGCAAAGAGTTACCACCAAGTTACAATAAAGATGGGATCTGTGGGTTCCCAGCCTGGGACTGGCCTTCCCAAAAAGCAGCTCTGAGCACACTGCAGAACGACCTGTGCCCGGGGGCAGGACAGGCTGCCTTTGGCACAGGACCTGAGGGGCAGGAATCCACCATAGCCTTCTGGTTTTGTATGAGTGCCTGATGAGTGGGTGTGCTGCTTTTTGTGTCGTCAGGAAGGTTTTAGTCGATCTGACACTCCCTTCTAAAAAAAGTAAAACTCGTCTGCTAAAGGTTTTCATCTCTGTATTTTGATCTGTGTTTGCCAGGAAGCAACATCATTCTTCAGTATTAGATATTTGTATGATCCCTCTTTTCCATTTACTTCAGTCTGGAATTTGTGCTGAGCCAATTTGGTCTGGCTACCTAGGTACCCTGAAAACATGTCTAAAAAACTTGTTGACTGGGCTGTCTGTAGGCTTGCGTTGCCATACGCATGTATTTTAATAACAGAAGAAAGGAAGTAGCTCTCAGACCCCCTTACCTGAGACCCAGAGCAAATCCTACAAACTTGCCGACGGCGATGGCAGTGGAAGCTGTTATGGCAATCACCCCGCGCAGCTTCTGCGGGGCGCATTCCCCAGCATACATGATGTGGACATTCAGACCCAAACCTGCAGGGACAAACGGCTGTCAGACGGGGCAGTCCCAGCTCCTGTCGGTCTGGTGCTTTGGAGGGGTAAAGCGTATAGGGTTAGGCTCTCAGCTGTTTTTTTACAGGGCTGAGTATGAGTCTGGCTCACATGAAATGTGTTCCCAACACCTTGGCATTCCATCTTTGCTAAGTATTTCGCTAGGAAAGTATGTTCTCCTGGGAAGTCGGTGCTTCATCAGGCTGGCCTCTTACCATGGCTTCTCCAGCCACAGAAACAGGATTGCTGTTGCTCCCTTTAATCCCACACGTCAGCATGTACACCGGATCTCATGTGCTTTGTTTTGTGCTTGAAACCAACAAGTTAACACAATCATGCCATATATTCCATTTACTCGGTGAATTAATTAGCGATTATTCTCACTAAAACTTATTTATTTATTCATTTGCTGGTTAGTATTTTCCTTATCCAACTGCTCAGGGATCAAAACACTGACAGAGTGTAACCTTCTGAGGATCTGGAAATTAGTATTGCCTGGCTTGAAAACCATGCCCTTGTCTGTAATGCGGAAGGCAGTGTCAGCCACAACAGCAGCAAGAGAAAAAACAGAGGTTAGCGTGCTCCCTGAAATATCACGTGCTTTGGCTTTTTCATAGGTTGGTAGTATTTTTTATATGGATTGGATGTGAAGGTAAAAAAAAAAAAAGAAAAAAAAGAAAAAAAAAAGAAATGGAGCTGTCACACGTGATTAATTTAATTATGTTTGTGTTTTCTTAGTAAAAAGTGCATTCAGTAATCAGAGTTTAGTGAAAATCTGTAATCCATATAGTCAGCCTGGGAAAACCTTGCGACCCTCAGCCACTGCTCTCCCAAGTATTAAATCCCGTACGTAGGAATGCAAATTTACCTCCGCAAACTCCAGCTAATAACCTGCCAATGATGATCATCTCAAAGGATCCAGACAGCCGGCTGAGTCCCATCAGAGCTGCGCTCAACAGGACGGGGATGTTGGTGAGCAGCATGACCTTCTTCCTGGAATTCATTTAAATGAGCATGAGCATGGATACTGCCCGTGCCACTCACGGCTGGACAGAAGTGACAAATTGTATCATGGGTAAAGGCTGAGGTCAGCTGCCGTGAAGCGAATGGGAAATGGGAAAATTTTGTCATAGACTGGAAAGCCAGCTGGAGCTTTTCATCCCTACAGCACCACCTGCATGTATTCTGCTGGAGCCAGTATCTACACTGAGGAACAGCCAGATGGTGTCTGGGAAGTTCATGTTTAAAAGGTATGCACTCCCCAGGTGGTTTCTCTGAACTAGATTGGCTTTGGAATTTACAAGGACCATTGCATGATTTTCCTTGATCATCGGCAGTTTTTACCATTCTCTTTCTTCACTGAACTGCTCTGAAGTGGCCCTGGGCTGCTCACGGCACCACTTCACAAGCAGCATTTCTACCAAGAGACAACCACTTGTTTTTGTGGGTGCTGGCGTAAACAGAAAGACCAGTATGATCATTATTCCTACCTTCCAAATCTAACAGACAAATACCCGGCCGACAAGGACCCCAGGAGCCCACCGATGCTGTAAATGGACACAACGAAGGACCACATCAAGGTAATTATCTCTTCACTGGGAGAAGATCCGTATCTCTTCATCCAGGCCTCACGAATGAAACTTTGGATGTGCTTAAAAAAAAAAAAAAAAAAAAAAAAAAAAAGGACTTAATCAGTGTGTTTCCTAATAATTACACCTCTTTTTTTGCTTCTCTTACCTACTCACATGTCTTGATACATTTCTATCAACACCTTGGCTGAAACCTTAGCCTCAGTGAAGTGAAAGGGAACTTTGCCACTATCATTACTGGAGCCTGTGTTTTAGCAACACAGTGCAATGAATCACAGCAACTATCAATATTAAATGTCAGTAGTGGGTGCCACTAAGAGAAGGGCAAGTTGGTCTTCTGTTTACATGCTAGACCCTGACTGTTTTGTTACCCAGCTTTCCCCTCCATTCCCACTTGTTCCTCTTGTCCACGTTCCGCATCCTGCCTGATGCCTTGAAGGACATTCAGGTTTGACTTCAGTTGATCTCAGTGAGGTCAGGATTTGTCCCTTGATGTGCACCATTCTGGGGTCTCTCTGACCTGCTGTAGATAACTTCAAGGTGTCCTCACTCAGGATGAGGCTTCACAATGTGGTGATATTACGAGCTCAGTGTCCTCAGCACCACTGAAGATGACAAACACCTCACCTAATTCTCCTTTCTCAGCTGCAGAATCAGCACTGACCTCAGCTCCAGTACCACAGCCATTCCCTGTCCTGTTTCGCCTCAGAGGCATTCTCATAGACCTAGTGTGCATAGCCAAGGACCTGCTGCAAAGCAGACCCTGAGCACTGGAAAGAGCAGAACGTCCTGTGAACAACCCAACCCGGTCACGGAAACATGGCTGACTTCATGGATATTCCTCATCCTCCCCTTTCCTGGTTTCGGGATACCAAACAGAAGTTAAAGAGCAATGAAACACAAGAGCGATGGCAGCAGCTCTGAGAACCAGGAAGCCACAACTCTAGTTCTGAGAGCAGAAGGGAAAAACTAGTGACTGGAAATAGAGGGAGGAATGCATGAGGACACTGATACCCATGCTGCGAGCTCAGCTGTTGAGCTGCCCATGCTTACCTCGGCAGGAGAATTGATAATGGAGACCTGCAACCCGTACTGGAAAGTTCCACCAATGCCCAGGACAAAAGCCAGGAGGAAGAGGTTGTAGCTCATTTTCTGTCTGGAAGAAAAACAGCAAAGAAAGCCAGTGCAGCTATTCAGACATGCCCCGGGTGTCCCGTTTTGCCTGTGGGAACTCTTACAGCTACAGCAGTGGAAGACCACAGCAGCAAAAGCACAGGGCAGTAAGAAATTTGTGGAACGGAGAGAACTTCTCCCAGCACCCAGATTCACACTTCAGTGCTCCTGGCTCCAGCTTTGGGCAACTTAATCGGCACTAGCATGGGATCGCTAGTCCCTCCCACCCCATGCTCCGTTACGGAGAGTCCTGGCGGGGATGTGTCCAGCAATGATGGCATGATGCTGCACTTTTATCTCTAGAACAAATCGTATCCAACGGCAATGCTGAGCAATAACTGCTAAACATTTACAAGCTGACTTCTAATCAGACAAATGTTATTGTTTCAATGGGCATCGAATTTATCCGTGTTGTAAAACTGTTGGCTTCAGAGGACTCGGTTCTGAATAAATCTGGTATTTGGTGCATTCATAAATCAAATGATGGCAATCTTCTGCTTGTCAGAGCACTAGGAAGAAATGAGACTTGTTGCCTCTGCTGCTAGACATCTCCTGCTATCCTCCATGCTACTAAAGCTGCCACACATCAGCATGAGACAGATCATCAGCAACAAAATCAGTAAACTCCGTTCCATGCACAAAATGTATATTGCACCTGCAGCAAATTGGTCTTATCTTCATTCGGTATCACAACACCATGGCTTGATTTTTGTGTTGCATCTCTTGGGTGACTTTTCCAGTCCCATAGATTTTAAAATCAGGAAGACTTTATTATTGTTATTTAATACTCATCCCAAAATTGCTTTTTAAAAATATCTTTTTTATCTTTTCTGGGTATTTTTTTCCTATCCCTCCTTGACAAGAAAGGTCAATCCTTCCATCCTTCGGTGTTTACATCTCTCAGACACTTAGTTATTGATAACTCCTTTATTGTGGAGGACTTTTTCAGTCCTCTGGTACTCCTCTATCTGTCAAATCGTGCAGCCTTGGTTTTTTGCTCTGCTCTGAACTCCCTTGGTTTATCTTTCTCTACCATGTATCAGGCATTAAATATAAAAGAAGTGCTCTCAAATCCAGTTTGCTTTGATTTTTAAAAATCATTCCTTGCAAGATATTTGATATCTCTCAATTATGACTTCGTACTATTATTTTAACCACATTTGATTCAGATTTATTTTTCTTTCTGTACTTAATTTATGCAATAGGTCTTTTAGAATAGCAGAAAGGAAAAAAAAATCTGTACTAAAAAAAATCTATTTGAGGAAAAAAAAGAAACATTATATTTGGGGGAAAAAAAGAGAAACATATACCAACTTGCACGCAAATGCAGTCATCTCAGCTTGCAGGCTAGGTCTTTCCTGATGTTTTCTTCGGATACTTTGGAAAAAGTCAGTCTATATATAGAGAAAGAGGAGCCCGAGATAATATTTCAACACATCGTTTCATTCTCTTTCAGTGTTTACACTCTCTTTGGTTTGTCATGAAGTTCTTGCTATTGGTTTGTCATTACTGTGTTGGTTACTGATGAAACTGCCGGTCATTTTGGTGAGCTGTGCATTCATGCCAGGCCAGTTGGGAAGAGAAGCTCAAGCAGCGGCTGACACAGAGCTGCAGGAGACGAGTAAAGGACAATGAAAAGGCACTAATGGAAACCAAAGTCCAGGGACCGGCACAAACCAGAGCGGACTTGCCTGGCCTCCCCAAGACATAGGTTGGGTAATGACTCCTCACACTGGAGGAGGTCCTGTTACTTTGAGCCTTGCCACGGTAAAGCCTTCTGAAGCCTGACTCCAAAACATGACTAAGCCTGACTAAGCCTGTGCGCTCAGCACTTGAGAACACTCTTCAGGGATAATGGTTGCTGCCTGAAAGTTCATGTCTGTGTTCCTGAGACAGGGTAGATGCTAGGGAGGTTGAATGTCAGCTTTGCATCCTGATTGTAAATTAAAAAAATGACATCTTTACTTTTATCCGTAACTCTCAAATGACCTCTTTATCTAGCGGTCTCCAACGTGTTTCTGTTAGAAGATTTTTACGAGCAATTCAAAGAGCCTGGGGGGAAGTCCTTCTGCTGGTGAGTGGCTGCACTTGGCAGTGCCCCGGGCGGGGAATCTGCGCGTCTTCGGCATCTGGAAGAATCCCAGCCAGCCAGACTGGGACTGAGCGCGGGGTGGCTTGTGCAGAGGAGCGGGCTGAGGACTGCAGCAGTAACTATTTTTCTCTGCTGCAATGGTTATCAGTCAGCCCAACAGGGCTTGGTGATTTGTTTTTTGAGCAACAATGTGAACCATGAATCTCAGAGAATCACTTTTCAAGATGCAATTCTGCCTAATGCTTCGCATAAGAAAATTGACCTAAGCGATTGACATACATTTTTTCAGTTTATGAAGGTGTGTTAATTCAGTAACAATTAACCAACTTGTTAAGTGCTTCAATTAAAATGTAACCAATCAGATCAATTAAAATGTAACCACTGTTTGTCTTTACTTAATCAGTCTGAGGACACCTGATTTCAGGCCATAGTCAGAAAAAACGCCAGGAGGTGGAATTGGTGTTTCCTGACGTGTACTCGCAGGATGGGGTCCCTAACTCTGCAAGTGTTCGATGCGTGTCATTCCTCACCAGGCCTGTGGCATACGGCCAGGAGCAGAAGGTGCCCATCCTTCCGGGGATCTGGGGAAAGCAGAAAAACGCTGACTGGGGGAGTAGCCACAAAGGTGGCTGAGCTGAGGACCTCTGGATGTTGGAGGAATTCTCTGTTTTGCCCAGTTCTGTGACCTGCACTTCCTGGCAGTTTGTGCCGGGCTCTCCCTCACCCCGGCAGTCTCTTCAGTCCATGCCCAGCTTCCACCCTGCATCTTCTCTACTGCCTCGTCTTGCCTCCTGCCTCCTGTCCTCTCTGATCCTCACCAAAGGAATGTCAGAGTATTTTGGTACCATAGTGATGCTACCAGCACTTTTTGCTTCGACCATTTAACTCTTTCCATCTGCCCCTCACTGCTTTCTCGATACTGCATAAATGAAAAGTATCTCTGCATTTCCTAGCTTGCAGGTGTCTTACTCTTGGTTGTCTTGTCTCAAAATCCTGCTTGTTCCCAAATCTCAGTGTTGCCCAAAAGCAGAGAGACGTGCTGCTGCCTGTGTGTGTGTGTGAATGACTTCTAGCACCAAACACAAGTGAACAAAAGTTTAGATTTATTTTTCCTATGTTGTAATCTGTAGATAGCTCTTTGAAAGATAGCTCTTGCACAAACTCCTTGTCTGAGAAATAGATCTGCCTCTCCACTCATGCCCAGCATGACCGTAATACGCTCTGGAAATGTTATGTTTACATTCATGCCATTTAAAAACGCTGTACTTTTATTAACTTGGTTACAAATATACAGAAAGAAACTTCAACTACTTATTTTGCCAATGTATGTGTTCTTCTTTGCTGCAACCATCAGCAGAAAACCATCACCAGTTATCCTGATGCCTGGGAAAACCCCATTAAATGAGAAGTTTGCCCTGTTCTCTGCCGGGCTACCTACAGAGGCTCGGTATCACATCTGGGTCTTTTCCAATATGCTCTGTGGAGACAACTGAGAACGTGCTGCGGGGAATCTCCTCCACATCCAGAAGAAGCAGCCGCTGTAGGAGCTCCTCACCACACTCTTGCCTCAGCAGAACGCGGGTGTAAAATGCAGGGGGAGCCCCACTGGGTGCAGCATCAGTGCTCATGGCGTGCACATGGGACCAGAGAATTACCTGAGCTTCACAGCAGAGGACTGGGTGGCAAGAAACAAGCCTTGAAGAAAACCAGCCCAGCATAAACTGTCTGCAAACAATGCCCAAAAGTCAGTTGTATAATAAGCCACGTAGCAAGTACTAGAAGCTTTCTTCCTAATCCACCTGTCACATGTTTTTATAGCTGAAAATAATTAACTCTCACTATTGCTCAACAAGTAGGAGGCGATTTGAAATCACTTAATAACAGAAACAACAGGAGCACTGGGCAAGGTACTGAGAATTTCATCTGGTGTCTGAAAACAGAACTTAATCGTATTAATTTTTGTGTTTGAGAACCCAGATTTAGTAGCAAAAAAAGGCTTCTGAGGTGTAAGTTACTGTCTGGGTGGAGAAGAAACACAAAAGATATTTAGAAGAAATTTGCTGAAGCATTGCATGGTGGTAATTGATGATAAGGCAGCAATCTGTCCCTCTTTAATACGGATTCTAAAATACAAATGTGAATATAGATGGGTTGTTTACTACTTAAAACCTAAAATAGATTTTTAAACATCTGGGGAGATTTATTAGTTGATGTATATTATAAATCTGCTTTCCATAAGCAGCAACATAAATTTCCATAAGCACAAAGTTCTGTGTAAGCAAAGATCTGGTGGTGTGTGGCAGGCTGATATGCTTTGGCTGCTCACTATGGACCCTTCAGTGGGTGTATGCACTTATCCAAGAATACCTGTGAGCTTGGGGAAGGAAGGAATCTATTTTTCCATTCCTTATTATTATTATTATTTAATCAAGGCCCATCTTAAACTCAGCCTCTGGGGCCAGATTTCAGATTTCAATACCTAAACACCGTAACCTAATGCAGTATTTAGGTACCTGGCAGCGTGACCTGAGTCTCAGTGTTGGTTGGAAGCGAGGACTTTGCATTTCCACTCAGGGAAGTGAGCAGCAGGACTATTTTTTAAGCTGTGTGGTAAGAAAATAGTTTATCAGGCGTTAGAGCATTCAGCAGGTGGAGAGGCGCCTCACTACAGTTTGTAACATCTACTGATGTCCTGGAGAAAAGGGATCAGATCCCTTGCCTATCTGTATTATGCTGCTGTCAGGTGTTTCTCTGATTTTCCTGTTTGAAAGTATTTAAGTGGAACCATCGTGTCACCCAAGGCCTGTTTTTAACAAGAAACTTCCAGCCGGTTTGTCAGGAAGCCAGTCACTGAGAACGTCCCCAGAGCTGCCAAAGGCCAAGTCCGTGTTAGTGTTGCAGGCGGGAAGGGAGAACAAATGGTGGCTTAGGAGGAGTTTAACAAACGAAGTAAATAAGTAATGTGGACCTAACTGCTGCATTTCCTGCTTTGCCCTAAAATCTTTCCAAGGCGAACCTAAGAGTAACATATTCTCCCTAACCCTCCTCCTCTTTCCGTGTCCCTGCAAGAGAACATAGCACTGCTGAGCTTCCCCCAGGTGCCGTTCACCTTCCCTCTGTTACAACACGGTGGATTTGATCTCCTCGGGGCCTTTATACAAAGCTGCGTGGCTCTGAGCTTTGAAGTTCCGTTTCCTGAACTCCTCCGAGATTTCCAGGAAGGACTTCCCCTTCGTCTCGGGAAGAAAGAGCGCGATGTAGAGAGCAGTGCAGATGCAGACCACAAGGAACGGGACGTAGCAGAAATGTGCCAGACTTTTCTGAGGAGGAGGAAAAGAATAAGACAGTGTTAGAGACATTCTGTGTGATGGCGAACAGGTCACTAAACCCCTTTCCTACATGGACTAACTTCAGCCTGGGAGCATTTCAATGTCGCTGGGTGAGGGCCTCCCATGCCCAGGTGCAACAGCTCCCAGCACAGTTTGGGAGATGTGACATAGCAGAAAGAGCATCTCAAAATGTCTTTTTCTGTCTTTCTGTCTCTACGTAATTGTACAGAATGGGGACCCACGGTAGGAGATGGGATGGGATTGCATACGGAGGATTCCTGCTCCCTTTCACTTCAGGAACCACCTTAGGGAATAGTGCCAGGGCCTGGCAGGGGGAGTTACATTGCACCTCCAGTCCCAGCCATTCCCAGCTGAGGACAGTGCAGGATATGGACCATCTGCCCCCCACATCAATCCATTTCCAGCCTCACATCACAAATCACCTTAGGGAACACAAGGGAAGTTTAGTTTAAAGGAGTTCTGATCACTTCCCTGATCAAGGTAACTTTCCTGGGAGCGCTGGCTTGCTGCGTGTCTGCAGCTCGTGATACTCCAGGCCCTGTCTCGTCTCACAGTCAGTAGGGAGCCTCGGCCTCGTACAGAACACCAAAAACACAGGGGACTGCATCGCTGTGGGAACCCACCACAATGAATGGGAAGGCTGTTCCGACCAGAAAGAGGTTGAACCAGAGCAGGGAGCCGCAGATCATGTAAGCAGCTGGCCGGGACAGTTGGTCAAAAACCTCCGTGGGCAGAACGCCTGTTACACCGGCTGGGAAAAGAAATGGCAGGAAAGTTAAAAACACTGTACATAATGCTGTTGACCAAACCAAGAGAAACATACTAACAAGCAAAAACAACATGAAGTTTATGAGAACAGTAGTAGATTATTATTCAGTACATTATCCTCACTAGTCAACAATGCCAGAACAAGTGGTAATAGAGATAAACTGCAGCAAGGAAGTTTTGGGTTAAATATTAAGGGCTGGCTAATTATTCGGACTCTCTCATGTTAGAATGAGCTGCTGGAAAAGGTTTTGTAATCCACATTATTCTCACCAAGATCTGACTGTGAGAACAGCTTATAATTAATTCAACCCTATGACACTGTAGGGACTGGGACAAGAAATTACTTCCAAGCCATGTGGTATGTGACACTAGCGGCTTGGTTCGTTTCTTACCTGCCCTTCCTTCAAATTCATGTCAGCAAACAGAGCCTTACACCTTATACTGAGCAAATACACACGCATAACCCGTGTACCCTGCCCCCAGGCACAGAAACTAATGGGTTCTGCCAAGAAAATACGTGTTAGTAGGCTAACAGGCATGGAAATTGTGCTCCCAGGCATCTGCTGCTTGCACACGTCCCCAAAAGTCTGCAGTACCCAAAGGTTTCAGTGCAAGCACTCAGGGAACTGACCTGGTCCAATTCCAAAGCTCAGGATGTAGGCGAAAATGCAGGCCATGCTGAGGTAGGGCATCCAGCTGATCCGAGTCTCCAGCCGCAGGGAACAATGGAAAACCAGTAAGGGCACTTATTTGCCTACTCTAAACACCCCAGTCACGTAAAAGGCAAAGCCCAGCTCCGTTTCCCTTAAATAACGAAGTAAAATTTGTCACCTGCTGGCTTAGGGCGACCATGAAGACAACGGCCCATCCTGCCATGAAGATGTAGCCCCCCAGCAGCAGTGGCCTCCGACCAGCATAGTCTATAATCATGTTCTGCACAACGTAACACAGTGAAATAAAGCAACACCTTTAACGTCTGCTTACAGATTCCCACCTGCCCCCTTCTGTCCCATTTCCATTCTCTTTGCCTGTCTCTCTCTACAGCTGCTTCAAGGATGTTGTCCGCTTAGCAGAAAGAGAAAGGTCTTTCAGAGGAAGGGCTCTGCTGGCAGAAGCCAGGCAAGACGGGTGTTCGGGCAAGATGCGAATGTCCCAGCTGCACCTAAACCCTGCCTCTATCTGTAGTGACATGCAGCAAAACATATATATACATATATATACACGTAATCTAAAGCTTTAAGGATATTCGGTGCTGAGAAGTGGCAAGCTAAGTGGCTAGAAGATTTATTCCTCTATCATGTTAAGTTTGCTTCTCATTCTTGGTGTGTATTTTAGAGAGAAGGATTAAAAATCCAGGATGTGTGGGCCCAGTGTGCCCCTGGAATGGCTGAGGTGCACGGGTCAGTGTGGTAACTTATCACATACTGCCAGGGTCTGGAGGCTTCAGTGTCCCTCAGATAACAGGACAGGTTGCAGGGCACAGACAGCTAGCCACAGCTTGTGGCAGGAACACCAGCCTCTGCTGCCGGAAAGAAAACTGCATGGAGCAGCCGGAAGGCAGAGAAGAGGCACTTTGCTATGGGCTCCTCTGCTGCTGTTCTCCTCGTCAGCCTCTGAGGTTGCATCCACAGCTGTCTGGATAAACAGTCGCTCTGGTTGTAATCGTAGATGTTCAGCCACAGAGGCTGAGGATACAGAAAAATGCCAACGAGCACAGATCAAAAGCACAGCTTCCATGTAGAGCCTCCCAGACAGCTTTCAGATGATGCGGGGTGTTACAGAACACTGCCCCATTAACCCCTCTGGACACAAATGCTGGGAAGGGCCTGACTGCTGTGTTGCCAAGTGCTTCCCTGGGATGCGAGGCAATGTAACCTGAAGTTTGTAATTAACGGGCTCCTCCCCATCAGCACGGCCTGCACGTCAGCAGTGCATTAAGAGTCTCACACAAGTAACGGATGTGATCAGTTCACAGCTCCCCGTGCCGATGACAACATACGGGATTTTATCCCGAGGAATTCCAGCCTCCTGGAACACGTAAGCTGCATAGAAATACATCTGGGAAGAGAACAGAGGAGAGAGCAGTAAGGGAAGGTGTCTGAAGATGCATCCCATTGGTTTTTTTCCTGAGGGACCATGCAGAGAACCACGAAGGTGCTGTGTCTCACAGGCTATTTTGACAGCATCCCTCTGAAGCTCGCCTTAGTCCAGAGGTGTACTTTGGGAATCAAGCATCTGAGATTTGAACCCTGATGTTGATGAAAAAGCCTTTCAAAGCAAGTGGTCTGTAAAAGCAAGCACCCACATGGCCTTCATGGTGCAGAGCAACTGGAAGTCAGACTGCTAAATCCAGACTGCTCCCTAGAACAAGAGGTCTCTTCCACGACAGCCCGTGTACTAGATGCGAGAAGAAGCACTTACAGGAAGAGAAGGCTCTCAAATGGAACGCTCTTTCCCCAGCTCTCAGAAGGCTGCTGTTGTACATAACTTTTATCTTAATTTCCACAGTTTATTGGCTTTTCCATTTAACTTTCCCCATTTCATCCAGGGCTGGATGCCAAAGAGTTTTTTCCTGCATACTGAATGGGCATTGTAACACAGACCTAGCGTCTGTACCAGCCACCTTTTTATGCCACCTTTTTTTGTACTCCAACTTTTCACTACTCTGTTATGTCTTTCCGCAGGAAGACCTCCACAGGCAGAGCAGAGCAGAGCAGAGCACCATTCCTTGTCCTGCAGGAGGAACGTTAAACCCAACAGCTCGCACCCGTGGCTCATGTTAGCGCTGCAGCTGCCAGGCTGCTTACCGAATCGTTCCCACAGAGCTGCATGGCACTGCTCAGCACGATGATGCTCATCAGCTGCCACCTCACAGCTGGGTTTTGGAACAGCTCCCAAGGCTTCTTCGCCCTCTGACCTTTGGCAGCGGCCTGTTCAGCCAGCATCTCTTCCAGCTCCGCTCCCAGGTCGCTGGTGCCTCTGAGCTTCTGCAGGGCTGCAAGGACAAGGGAACCTCTCATCCCCTGGACTTTACCTTCAGATCGCCTGCCTCTGCAGGCTGAAGGGTGAGCAGTAGGTGATGGCTGTGGGAAGCTGTAGAGCAGAGCTGTGACCGTGGTGCTGCCTTCACAGAGGCGGTAAGTTGCCGTGCAGCCCCTTGAAGGACTGGGGTAAGGGACTGCAAAGCCCCGTTGTTTGACAAGAGAGTATTTCCATCAGTGCCATCTCGGCAGCCATGCCTCAGGCTCATATCTCAAGTGACTTCCCTGGGAAATGCAGGCAATTTACATCTCCTTGGTACGTTTCCTGGAAACTAATTCCAGCTGCTTTGTGTATGGGGATTTGTATGCTAGAAATCTAAGCAAATCCCTTAGTATGAATTTGTTGCAGATTTGGTCATGAGCTCCCCAGGCAGCATTTATTTCACTTCACGGTTACAAAACATACACCCTGCTGTGAACTCCAGTTCCACCTTTTAACCCTACCTTTGTATCAAATAAATCTTTTGTAGGAAGATGCCTTTCAATTATCTTAATAGGTCAAACATATTTGAGATTATGGCATGTTCTTCAGCGGGGAGGAAGTTCCATTTCATAAACGGAACTTGATACTGCTCACTTGTAAAAGTCATGGCACCGTTCTCAAAGGGGTCACGGCCTAAGTCTGTGTACAAAAGCAGGATGCAAAGAAGGGTACGTTCATCTGTGTCCAGAATTACTTTAGATGATCATATGAGTACATAACCAACCACCACCTGGGCAGTGTTTAAGGGTGACGCAGCTAACGTAGTCACAAACGTCGATGGCACCACGCATCTTGTGGAGACCAATACGGTCCTCTGGTTCGTTACCCAGATATTGAGGTGTATCGTGAGACTAGTGACACAGCCCTGGAATTGGGCGTAAAGTTTTTATGTGCATCTGAGGAGGCTGGCGGAGTCACCAACAGGATGTTTGTGTTGGAAGGAAATCTACATTTCAGTTTGCCCTGGACTGAACCCGCTGGGCAGTATGTTGTAATACACAACCGGCCTTCTCACTCTGCATCTGCTCGGTCAGCAGGTGCTCAGCGGGGGCTGGCAGTCACCCTAAACTCACCAGAGATGCAGGATTCTCTATCCCCACGGTCAATCAAGAGGTATCTGGGGCTTTCAGGAAACCAAGGCAGAGCCACGAGCTGGATCAGGGCAGGCACCGCATTGCTAGCTAAAAGGAATGGCCAGCTCTCCTCCCCTCCTAGGAGCTCTCTGGAGAAAAATAAAATAAAACATAATTGCTCAGTAAAATTTACAACATGGCAAGAGCCCAGCATCCTCTGCAGCGTGTGGGCACTGGAAAATAAAGAAAAGAGAAGGGGAGTAAAGCAAAAAGGGGGGAAAGAGAGAGAGAGAGAGAAAGATTTAATAAGTCTAAACTGGGCTTCTAACTCTACATTACCTGAGTCCAACAACCTGCCCCAGCACCAACCCCAGGGCTGTAAAGGATGCGGAGGTCAAGGCCACAGCTCCTCGGAGCTTCTTTGGGGCACTTTCCGCCAGATACATGGGCTGAATGTTCATGCTTACACCTGGGCAGGGCAGACAAATGCTGACCTCAGCTTGGAGACAGAGACGAGGACAAGCGCAGTCAGCCACCTCTCCAGGTTGCCAGCTGGACCCTTCTGCTGCAGGCCACGTGATGACTGATCTACCAGTGCTTATTATTATCCAAACCTTTAAGTTCCCTCTTAGTCATTGCAAAAGCTGCTAAACGTACATTTGCATACTCACAGGTAGTGGTGGATGAAACTGAAACGTGGCTGGGCCTTGGTCCTGTGGTCTCCTCAGCACCAAGTCTGAGGTTATAAATTATGTTCCATTCTAGACCCCATTCTGGGGGTAAGGTCATATTTTAAGTCCCTTGTGTCAATCATTATTCCCTGGGAAGAACTTCTATAGAAAAATGTAACATTGGTGCTGGTGGCGGTGCATGACCGGTAACCTTACAAGCAGACAGGGATTCATTTTCAGCTCAGTTTCTGCCAGGGCTTCTCTCCCAGCATGCAGACTGCACAAGATACTCACGTGTGTATTACACAAAAACAGCTGCCTGCGTATTTATTTATTTATTTATTTATTAAAAGCCCTTAGAAGCAAAATGTAGAAGCTGTCTATACAACTTCTTCATTCTTGTGCATGTGATCAGACCAGAAGTTGAATGATTTTAATGCCTTGGGCCATTGCTATTGAGTATCTTCCATCTCTAATTGATACTTGCCGTGTTCGTTCCGTTCCGTTTCTCACGTTGCCGTACCTGCATTCACGCCAGTGAAGAATCTGCTGAGCATTATCATTTCAAAGGACCTGGCCATTTGGCTGAATCCCGACAAGACGGCGGCTATGATCACAAAGACGTTGTTAACCAGCAGGGACGTCTTCCTTCAGAGAGAAGAGACACGGCTGTGAGCTCAGATGGGTGCCAGGTTTGGTTCTGGGATCAAACCCTTCACATGGCACATCCAACCTGCCCTGCCTGCAAGCTCGGGTGGAGTGCTCAGCTCCACCACGGCACATCCTGCTCCCCGCGGCCCTCCTGGGTGCCCATGCACAGGTCAGCACTCTGGGGTGTTGTTAGCAAACCAGGAATCTGCATTAACAGCAAATCCTCACCCAGTTAGGGCCATCACCAAATACCAGTATGGTGTGTCCCAGCAGGGCTGGCTTTAGACACACGGAAGGCACTCTGGGGTCCTCACTGCTCTCGCACTCCCCATTTGAATGGGGAGGAATATTTCAATAGCAGGGTGTGTGCATTTCGGTCTGAAAACGCCCATTTTTTAAAACATGCACTTTGCATTTAATAGTGTTCTTAGGAAACCTTTGTCAGAATGTTTTCATGTGTCACAGGTGGAATTTCAACCGGGAAAAAAAGGAAGTTCTCTTGAGCCATAATAGCCAGCAATTCTCTCCAGTCCCAGCAGGCTGCCCTACCTACTCTTAGGAATGTTTTTCTTATTCACAATGGGAATGATTTTATTGCTGAGTAGTACAAGGTGAAACTTTTCATTGGATCAGAAAGCCACGTCCCTTCCAGGTCTTCACAACCATGGAAAAGGTGCTTGCTCTTTGCAAGCACCCTCTGAGAAAAAAATCTTTGGCCTGCTCTGTCCTGATTTCCTGATTGAAAGGACGACAGAAAACTGGGCACAAAAGTGGTGGTGACTACGTGGGTGGTTGCTGTGGCATGGATAACTGCAGCCTGCTCTGTGACGGAGGACAGCAGTCCGTGATTTGTAACTATGGTGGCTATTTCGCCACGGGGCACGTTCCTCTGGGACTACTAAAAGTTGCAAAGCGTAAAGCAAAATCCAGCACCCTCTTACCTTCCCAACATGATGGCCATGGGGCCAGCAACAACAGCCCCGGCGAGGCCCCCCAGAGGGTAGGCAGAGACGGTGAAGGACCAGAGCAGCAGGATCATGTTGTCCTCCAGGGGAACGCCCGTGCGCTCCTGCCACGTTTTGTTCATGAACACCTGGATGTACTGCGAGGGAAGGACAGAGCTGCGTAACCACGGCACGGAGAGAAAGGAGAAGTGGAAGGGCTTCCCTATTCGTATACCTGCTTATTCTGTGCTCGTGCCTCTAAGCCTCTGGCTGAAAACGGCCTCCAGTTTTCAGATGTGTTTTTAACAGGGGGCTGAGGGGGTAAAACTGCAGCTGTTCAAAAGGTGTGCTTGGTTTATATCTCTGCGTAGCTGGCTTGGATAATTTAAAAACATTTTAATGGGTCTGATTTTGAGATTAAGGGCAAAAGTCATGGGATGCAGGATGGAAAAATTAGAATTAGATGTGCTAAAACAATTGAAATGAGGCTCCTGAATAAATTCTTCTGACACTAAATCCTGCACGAGGGTGGCTTAGGAGAGCAAAATCTCAGGAAGAGCCTCAGGGACCAGCAGGACTAGCAGTACTTACTGAAGTTGGAGCATTGATGATGGAGATGTTGTAACCGTATTGGAACGTGCCTCCAATCCCAGCGGCACACACCGTCAGGATCAGGATCCTGCTCTGAAGCTGCAGAGGATGGACAGAAAATGGATGGCTTTCTTGCACAGAACAAAATGGCTCAGCAGACATTTGGCCCGGTCACACTTTGAGTAGCGTGTAGGGAAGTTTAGAGCAGGCTACAAACGATGTTGTGTAATGGGAGGTACCAAAGACAGAAAGAAAAAAAAAAATAGATCTCTAAAATCTATGGCTCCCTGTACAGCAAAATGATATTAATAATCCATTGGATTAATAATCCCAAGAATCTGGGACTGCTTTGGGGCCAAGACCCGCGAGTGTCTTTCATTTAATATTTAACGTATATGCTTACACAAAGTCAGTGTTACAACAGTGAGTACTGGTAGAGACCGGTGTTATGGCTTCAGTTAAGTCAATTTGTTACAAAAACCTGTACTCACACGGTGAATTATTCAAGAAGCATTGCCAAAGCTCACTGACTTCTGAATCATTTATCTCTAAACCTGGATGGAGCTTCCCTGGAGTATAAGAGATTTTCTTAATGCTCTCTATACCCGGTGCATTTCTGATTCATTGGCATGCTGTTTCTTGTACCCTTTTGTTGCAATTATACATCCTTTGTCCTTTTAGTTTAAAACAGGGTGCCTTTCCATGCTGCTTCACATTCTGTACAGAGCAGGCAATGTCTTCCTGCTGAACGTTCTCATCACGCAGTTGTTCCTCCAGGTCCTCGTGTTTAGCAGGCTACAGCTGAGCATTCAGCCAGAATATTTTCTACACGTTCAGTGTTATCATGTGGGTGAAATACGTGGCAGATGTTGGCAGATGTGGTCCCGTGTCATGTTCTGTGTCTCCCTGAGGTCACCGCTGGTGTTGCCCATTGCTTCTGTTGCCTTTTAATGGAGCTGCTTCATGGAGCATCACAGGTTCAGGGTGTTGGGGAAGTCTCTTCCCTTTGGAAGGGTGTAAACAAGCTGTCCTGGCTGGCACAGTATGGGAACTGAGAGCTCACTGGAAGGCTTGTGAGGAAAAGACTTTCATTCCCCCTGAACCCATAGCAGGATGCCCTGAAGTCATAGCACAACTGGGTGTTCCACATCACAACAGCACTGGGGCTAACTGACAGGTACACTGCAGAGAAACTTTTTAAACCTTTTTGTTGATCTTTCCTCCTCTGTCACATCTGTAAGTCTCAGGTCGTTCTTGCCACTGTTGCCTGGACCCTTTTCTGTGTGTCTGACTGCCCCCGGATGGACCGACTGCCTCTGCAGAGGAGCACAGGAGCAGCACCGTGCCTGCACACTCAGCACCTCCATCCTCGCTGCAGCCCCACCACCAGTCCTTGTCAGTTCGCACCTATTCTGTGCCTGCGCCCACCTGTACACGAGCTGTCCCACGTCTCCAGACCACTCTGAGCCTGCTGGGGACACCTGGCCCTGAGCCTGCCACCTCCTGCCAGGACGGCCTCTGCCAGCCCCCTGCCTGCAGACCCCTCGCAGCGGGACAGCTCTGCAGGGCGACATGAGGAGCCCGTACTCAGGCTTGGCTGTTCGCCACCAGCGCAGGTCACCTCAGGCAAGATTTTGTTTTGCTACGTGAATATGACTCCACTGGCCCTGGGAAGAACTTAGATAAGCCAGTTCTGGGAAGCCCCCTCTGCTCCGCCTGCTCGTTTTCCTTTCAGAGAGCCATCTACCGAAGAGAGGAAAATTTTGCCTAGTGTCCCAATAGTTTTTTTAATTGCAAATTCAAATAATCTTAGATTTTTCCTTTCCTCAAAGCCTTTGCATGTAAATAACTTCCATAGCAGCCCGAGACAGAATGTTCTCCCTGACAGAGGAGAAGCCAGACTGTTCCAGCCCTGCAGCAAGAAGAGGCTGAGCTCTCTCTTGTCCCAGTTAGAAGCAGGTACGTTTCACTTGCTCGCACTTCCCTTAGCCACACCACTTCCCTGTCTCATTACTGAAACCAGAGCTAAGGATTGTGCACCTGATTCTGCTCCCAGTTATTCCAGTTCTCCAAGTGAGAGAGATTTCCTCTCCCCCCAACAGCACATTTCTTCTTTTTTAATCGCAGCGTTTAAGGACAAAACGCTCCTGCTAATTTCCCTGTTTTCATTGTAGAGTGCATCACCTATCAGGTCCCGTATCACAGCCCTCTTTCATGGCTGTGAGCTCAGGGAAGATGGCGTGCTGCTCCTTGAGGAGCCACCAAGCACTTCTGAGCTCAGAGCCGAGCTGTATTCCAGGGTTACCTTCCCAAACCTTCCTTAACAGCTGCCTTCGGCACTACTGTCCTGGCATGCAGCTGCCAGGAGAGCCGTGAGTCTGTCAGCTTTATCCCAAGGACCGTGATGAGCCGGACAAATAATTCTACAGTAACCTGTCAGTACTTACACAGCCATCTAAAAACTGGTGAAAAATAAAATCTGTCAACAACAATAATAGCAAAGTAGATGGTTTTTACCAGTCTCTGCAGCTTGTTCATCCTCTTTGGTAGGTTTTCCTCTGTCTGCCAAAGCCCCTGGCACTCCCAGCAGTGCTCTAAGGGATTATTTAAATCTCCAGCATAGGAATGTGTATTGAGTCACCCATTACATTAGGATAACACACTTGACTTGGCAGGTGTCTTGCCAGCTGATTTACATTCTCTAAACTTGGCTGCATGTTCATTAGCAAGACAGCTCAATTAATTTTGCTGAAAATACAGGGCAGTTTAGGGAAATGTTTCTGCAAGATCCAGAGCTGCCTAAACTCCTGTTGAAGGCCAGTGTGGAGTACAGCATGAATTACCTCTCAAAGTGTCCGACATAGCTGCCCAGTAGTGTTTGTCCAATTAAATGTGATTAAGGAAGTAGTACTGAGCTATTTTTATGACCGCACTTGTCCCGTTACTCAATCTAGCATCTGCAGGGCAAACCAGATCATTTCCCTTGGTCCTGACAGTGGCAGGAACCAGCCCCAGACCTTTGAAACCCCCTGTGAGTGCAAGGCCCTTCGCTGTGTTCCTGTCTGCATCCCGTAACTCACAGGCAGCCCGGCTGTGTGCTGACAAGGGACTGCCCGGTGCACACAAGACTGCAGCCCTGTGCCTGTCCATACCTGGTAGGGAGCACACAGCAACACCTGGAGCACTCGGTTGTCGCTGAACGATCACCTCGGGCTTTCATTTCGCAGGGTGGTAGGGCTTTGCTTGTACACATGCCGTCTGACTTTTTGTGTGTGTGTTCGTCTGAATTGCAGCAGCACTTCGTATGGAGAGCTGCAAGTAAACCTAGTGCTGAGGTGTGTATGGGAGAGGAGGCTGCTGGGGGGAGAATGAGTACTGAGCATTGGATCGAAATGTTCCCAGTTCATTTGGAGCTGTCACAACCTCTCACGCTGTTCTGCATCTCCCTGCTGCCTGGGAGGGGATCTGGGGCTGCTTATACCACAGAGTACGGGTGTTCCTGTGCTCTGGGAGATACCGGTCATGGAATCAACAGGGCTTTACGTGTGCGTGACCACGTACCGTGCTTCACATGAAGCGGTAACATGCGTCACATGAACAGAGCTGTTCTTGGAGGCATGGTGGAGGAGTCTTTGTACAGTGGCTTTATGGGAGTACCCTGGGAGTACAGAATTGAAACTCAGCTGTTTGAAAACCTTGGTTAAAAATTAAAGCACTGTACGCAGCGGAGGCACTCCTTTTACCTCTGAGAGGCTCCGGCTAAATTCTGACGAGTAGAAGGGCTTCCACTGCACGGCAATTGTGGCATTTTCTGTGACCTCTAATCTTTGTCTTTTGGCTTATCTTTCACTTGGGTGGGAGTTTTACACCCTTCCCTCGTTAACCACCCGTCAGTTCGGCAGGTAGCTGGTAGGCCCCGGTAACGGCTCTGGCGATGCGGTGCTGGTTGCTGCTCCAGAAACGGCTCCCGGTGCCGCGTGAGGGCCGCAGGACCAGCACGGACAGGCTGCCTCCTGCCGGGCACCCCGGCGCTGAGAAATGGCTGTCAGTCAGAACTGGCACCTCTTACTGACGGGGCCGACGCATTGCCAGCGCTAACGGCAGAGGGGCTGCTTCACGTGATATCTAAATGTTACACCTACAGATTTCAGAGCATTCGGAATAAGTGTAGCTTATTTTAAGCACTTCTTTGTCCCCAGCCAGGCTTTACTGCCCCGAGCAGAAGCCCAGGCCTGCTCCGAAGGGCGCTGGGTGCTGCCTCAGCGTCAGCCGCTAAGCGGCAGGAGAAGCACAGCGCTTCCCACCCCGGGCTCCCACCCCTGTGCTGGATGTCCGAGGTGACACAGCAACTTCTAACGGGCTCCCAAGCGATAACTCGTTCCCTGAGGAAACAGGGTATGTGGCTGTAAAGGTCAGCCGCTGCCCCGTGGTGCAGGCAGCACGTGTCGGTGGTGGTAATGCATTTATAAAGGGGCTTGTTGCTTTCCGCTGTCCGTCCAGAATGAGACCAGGTTTGGGTACGCCTTTTCCATTAGGAAAAACACATAGTCTGTATTAGCCATGAGCTTTCTTCTTTTTCCCAGCATCTTATAGGCAGGAATCGCCTCGTGGGGGTCTTTGTCCCTGGGGGTGATGGCATACAGGAGTTGCAGCCTGTGGCTTGCAGGTGGCGCGTCTCTGGTTGTTGTAGACACTGAGAGGTGTCCGGGAGCCTTTGAGGCAGGTGGGGATCACTCCATTCCTAGCTCCCTAGATGGAAGCCGACACGTCCAAGCATGTCTCTAGTTGGATAGGAGGCAAAGGAATGCAGCTCACCCAGGCAGTGTGGTCTCCAGCCATACCCTTGGGCTTTTACACCATGAAGCTGATGCATCCTTCTCGTTCCTGCTGCATTGAAATTAAAATATGCCTTTCTGCAATGGCCTGGTCAAGGGCTGCCTGCTTGGAACAGCACTTTGACTTGTTTTTCCAAGGCAGATACGTGCACAATTCTCTATTTAACAGAAGATAAAGGCCATATTGGTCGCAGTCCAAAGGAAATCCTAGAGGTGTCTGCAGCTTCTGCTGGGCATCCCAAAGGGCTTCCTTCAAACCTCTGCTTATTTCACCTCTGCACCTGAGCTGTGCAGAGCCACTCTCCAAAAGGCATTCCTCTCCCGATGCTGGCAGAGGCACCTCCTGCAGTCACTCAAACTCCTGACTTCACAGGGAGCCAGCAGGTCCCCAGCACTACCGCGGGGACCTACTGCCCTCTTCCCTCAAATACTTTCTCACTGAACTCAAACCTGTCATAATTAGGGGAAATCTGATGCCATGAGCACGGGAGAGCAGCTATTTGGAGAATGTGACGGCAGTCTCTGTGCCTGTAATTACCTGGCTGCAGCAGCAAGTAGGAGCCCTGCCATTAGGAAAGCCTATCAACACGTGCTCTTTGATCTGCGCACGGAAAGGCTCCTGCACTTCACTGGCTTCACCCAGCATCCTCTGGGTGAAGGATCTGATTTTTCTGATTTCCTCCTCTGCAAGAGGAGGAAAGGAGCCCCGTTTCCATCTGTGGGGCTTGGCTCCACGGGATGAATTCCCTCTACAAACACTGCGCTCACAGGACCGTTGAGCTGTTCCCTGGCTGGGTGTTGGCTGTCTCCCAGGCTGTACACGGGCTATTTCTGCAAGGCATTCTCTCTTTCCTGTAAGGGCCGTCACGGTGAAATATGAAAAACCTCCATCTGCTTGTGCTGACTCTCGCAGGTGTCAGTCAGAACGCAGGAGCAGACAGGTAACAGCATCCACAAACAAGCTGTTTTCTCAGGGGAACAGCCAGCAGCTCTGCCGGTGTTACGGTGAGATCAATGCTTATAAACTTAGCTGTTAAAAGGGATTCGCTGCATAGGAACCAAATGCCCCGCTGTGACACCATTGTTCCATTTCCAGCAGTTCCGTAATGTTCCTTAGAAAAAAACTGCAATCTGTGTAAGGTCAAGGCACTGTGTGACAGCTTCAGGAAATGGGCTTCGTTGCCGAGCCTCCTCAGGGCAGGGACCCAATGCTGACAGCGCCTCGGCTACCACACAGCCACTGGGATGCTCTCCAGCCCCGAGGAGACGCATGGGAGCTGAGTCCTGTGAGGACACGAGGGCTGATGGGGCCAAGGCAGCTGCTTTCACTTGCCAGCTACGATTTGGGATGTCGGGAGAATGGCTCGGTCTCCTGTGCAGTTGACATTTTCATCCTCCTGATAAGCAATGGAAGTTCTCTGGGAAAACCAAGACAAGCCCAAAGACTACTGATAATTGAAGTGCCCCTTTCTCAGTCCACTTTGAGCTGTGGGTCAGGCTGTAGCCAAACTATTCCCTTTCCTTCATCCTTTGTACCACACGCTGGTGAAGGGCTTGGCTGAGGCTGGGCGACCTGAAGGCTGGGGAGAGCAAACCGGCTGAACAAACCCCTGCGTGCAAGGGACGGGCACTCGCCTCTGCCAGATGGCACTAAGTGCTGCTGGATGTGCCCGTCAGGAGAGGGAAATGTGTGCGGGGCTGTCACAGCGTCAGACTCATCCTGCCTTATTTAACACCCCCTCAGAGCCTTTTCTTAGGGTCATTCCTGCTTACTGAGAGGCTGGGCTGGGACGCGCGCATCGTCCTGCCTCCCTGAGACCCGACGTGCCCGCGCTGCTTGTGATGCCGCGCGGGGGTCTTCGGCAGCTGACAGCGGGCTCGGTTGCACGTGCTGCCGTTGTGCGGCTGGGCACAGACCTTCTTCTGTAGGAAACGAGCATTGCTTGTCACTCTCGCGGAGATCTGGCCGCAGCGGTTATGAAATGAACGTTACAAAATGAACGCCCTTGCATGATATTCCCCGCTGACAGCTGCGGGAGGTGACCTGGGGTGCAGACAGCAGATCACAAGGCAGAAGAATGTAACAGGATTGATTAAGCACTGGGGAAAAAAACAAACCAAAACAAAGCAAAGAAGCAACAACTATGCTAAGAGACAGAGCTTTTCTTTTTTGATGTTCATGATCAGAAGCTGTTTGGAAGAGGTGCTTTTTTTGGATGTGTGACCGGGCTCTGCTCAAGGAGACTGAGGTGGCATCTTCTTTCTCGTGATATGCCAGAAGCAGAGCTGTATTTTTGAACTAAAAAGCCATAAGAAATAAAAACAACACAAACTTTGATTTACCACAAACCCTGTGCAACCCACATGTCCTTGGAGGACTGAGCAATAAACGCTATTTTTAGTTTCTTTCTAATAAACAAGCAAATAATAAAAAAAAACCATCAGATCCTGTATGATTCATCTTCCCCTGACTTCAGCCATCAAACTAGAGAGTTAGCTGATGTGTGATAGGAAATCCTCAGTGAAGGAGAAGGAATTTATATACGGCCATTAAACACAGAAAAGTAAATGTTCCAAGTGCCTCGGGCGGTTGGGATTACACAGCTTATCTGTGCACCGCGGGTTCAAGGAGCTGAGTTTCCAAAACTGGAGGAGAAACGCTTCGTGACTGGTTTGTGGTGGATCTGGGGCTCTCAGCACCTGTCGGCCATGCTACCAAGGACAGCCTGAGAGCAGAAACAAGCCCCCAGGAGGATTCCTCTGGCCCTTGTGCCTTTCCAAGTGTGCTCCTCGTGCAAGGCAGCTCCACTGACGTGGTGACCACCGCTACACCCGGGCTGGCAGCGACCTGAGGCACGGCTGCTCCTGGGGACCACTAGGGCGGGTGAGACCTTGTGCACAGCCTCACGTCCTGCCCCTCAGACGGGCAGGGGGCTCGTCGTTGTGTTCAGGGGAAGCAAAGAACTGGGGCTCTATTGCTGGGGATGGAGCCTTAGTGCGGCCAAGGGACTTGGAGCTGGGTGGCCAGGGGAAGAGCTGATGGCATGAAAGAGCAGAGGGCACACGTCACCGGCTGGACACTCACCCAGCTCATGGCTCGGGGCTGGTTCCAGCCCCACCAGCCTCTGTCGGCCCCAAGGCTCCTGCTGGAGGGCGCCGAGTGCTCGTTGGGGCCGTGCTGACGCGGCGCACGGCTCCTCTCCTCCGACCCCGCAGACTGCTGCCTGGGCAAAAGGGGAGCTGCTGCCTTTAAACATCTGTTTATTCTTGAAACAATTAGGGAGGGCAGTTAGATCTTGAACTCGTTACTGAGCCCAAAACAATTATGATAAAAACAAGTTCCAGATGGGCTTGAGAGGAATTGTTTTTGTCTTTACTGAATTAGAAAGGATTCCATGTCTTCAAGTTCCTCTGGCATTTATGGACAGGAAACATGAATTACACACAATAATTTACTACAAACAAAGGAGATGAACTGTGCGACAGGCCATTTATCTTTGCTCATGTGCCTCCTTGAGGTTTGTGAGCTGCTTAACTCATGGGGAGAGTCCGAGCTTTCTTCTTTGTTTTCTAACTCTTTGCTGGTTTGGTTTGCAGAAACTGAGATGGAAGCTGTTGAGATTCTGTCGCGGGACAAAGCTCACCTCCCACCCCAAGCAAATGCTTGCGTGTTCGAATGCTTCTGCCCCGTCCCTGGCAGTGCCCAAGGCCAGGCTGGATGGGGCTCTGAGCAGCCTGCTGTGGTGGGAGGTGTCCCTGCCCAGGGCAGGGGGCTTGGAGCCAGATGGTCTCCAAGGTCCCATCCATCCCAACCCATTCTGTGAGTTTGTGATTTCTTAAAATCCCCCCAGAAATGGAGAACAGAGGTAGCAGTAGCGGTCTGTCACCGTGTATTCACAAAACCATTCTCTTTCAGGACATACAAACGTACATTTAGAGCAAAGGCCAAATGGATCCCCGGCGCGCGGTGCACAAGACCCACTCTCTCCTGAACGCCGGCGATGAGCGTGCAGCACACGCCAGCCCTCCCTGCCCAGGAGCAGTTCCTTGTGAGCTGCTCTGTGGTCACAGCTGCTCACAGAGCAGCAGGTTGCTGTCGCTAAACCCGCACACGCACAGCTGGTAAACACTGCCCGCAGGAGTCGCCTCCGGTGCCGATGCGTGTCAGTCCTTCCCACCTGGACACAGGCTGCGGGGCTGTGGCCATCAGCTCCTCGGCAGGTCCCTGCTGCCAGCGCTGGGTTCGCTTCAGCTTTGGAGCCCTGGGCAGGGGAAGGACAGCAGGAGACAGGGCAGCAAAGCGGCTCCTGAGCGGCGTTTCTGTTTGGCAGCCCCTCATAGTGCCTGGGGCTGAGACAAAGAGACTGGTTTGGCTTTTGGGGGGGTTAATTGGGTTCTGGGGTTTTACAGAAGGAGCCGTGTCAGCATCGCTACCGAGGGGCATAACGAGAGCCCAGGCTGGGCTGACGCGAGGTGGCGGAAAGACATGATTCCCAAAGCCCATAAAATGTGACGGGTTGTAATGAAGACTGAAGCTGCCCCGGGCGCCGTAATGCATGAAGTCAGCTTGGCTGGGCTCCGAAGGGAGTGAGATCACGGGCAGAAAGCAGCCTGGGAACCGGGGCTGTCACGGGGTTGTTCGGCCTCCTCCCGTGCAGGACGGGAGCTTCCCGATGCGTTTCATCACCTTCCCACTCTTGGCTCATAGGAAAGAAGGCCTTAAGCGAAACCCTGGAGAAGCGGAGTGCTCTAGTTTTGGCTGTCAAACAAAGGAAAAGAAACAAAATGATAAACTGATGACATATTTTTTTATATATTTTACGTAATGCCTGATTTGCACATAGTCCTCGGCGTGGAGTGAGTGGGGTCGGTCATTTGGGTTCTCATCTCCGTGGAGCCCCCGAGGCTGAGCTGCAGCATGCCGACCTTGCAGCCACGGCCCCAGATGTTCGTCTCCAGCCTTGGTTCGAGCAAAGTAAGGGCAGCAAGCACAGCGCTCGGACTCTGCTTCTGCCTGCCCGCAGTGCGAGCAGCCAGGAGATCTCGGGGCTGATTGGGGACATCTCTGAGCATCACAGCACCGGGGTGCTCGGCAACCTGCCCCCGCCTCGTGTGCCACCTGGCTCACCGATGTGAAGAGCAGCCGGGACGGGCTGCCCGGGGAGCTGGTGGCTTAACCATCCCCGGGGTGCTCGGGGCAGGCTGGACGTGGTGCCTGGGGACGGGGCTGGCGGAGACAGGGCTGGCAGGGGGCGGTGGGACCGGGTGAGCCCGGAGGGCTCTGCCAACGCCAACGACTCCGTGGATCTGCGCCGCTTTAACCTCGCGGTCCCACCGCGCGGCCGGGCTCTGCTCAGGGGGCAGCCGGGGGCAGGGGGCACACACCAGGCGCGCCGCCACGTGCAGCCCGCGCTGCGAGGCCACGCCCCCCGTCACGCCCCCGTCACGCCCCCGTCACGCCCCCGTCACGCCTCCCGCTCCCCACTCTCCCCCCGCTGATTGGCCGCCCCTCGTCTGCACGTGATCCCCTCTCCCCTCCCTCCTCCAGCCCCCCCCTCCCCTCCCCTCCCCGTGACAACCAGCCGGCACGAGGCGCCCTCCCATTGGCCGTCCCTCTCCTCCTGCCGCGCCGCCATTGGCCGAGGCGGGGGCGTGCGCACGGTGCCGGCCGGGGGAGGGGAGGGGCGCGTTAAAGGCCCCGCGGCGGGGCCGGGCTGGGGCCGTGCGGCCATGGCCTACGCGGGCTTGGCGCAGGAGTACCTGGGGGTGCCGGCCGTGACCAGGGCCTACACCACCGCCTGCGTGCTCACCACCGCCGCCGTGGTGAGGGCCGGGGCCGGGCAGGGGGCGGCGGGGGCGGCCCACCGGGGCGGCGGTGGCAGCTGTGCGTTGTGTCCGTTGTGTCCCCGCAGCAGCTGGAGCTCCTGACGCCGTTCCAGCTGTACTTCAACCCCGACCTCATCTTCAGGAAGCTGCAGGTGAGGCCCGGCCTCCTCCCCCGGGGGCTCCCCGCCCCGCTCGGCCTCGGAGCCCGCGGGGAGGGCCCGGGGGTGCCCGTGGGGCTGGGTGCTGCCTGCCGGGCCCGCACAGCCCCCCCGGCCTGCCTCCCCCCCTCCTCCTCCTCTCTGCTCTCTTGCAGGTCTGGAGGCTGGTCACGAACTTCCTCTTTTTCGGGCCCCTGGGATTCAGTTTCTTTTTCAACATGATATTTCTGTATCCTTTGGTGGCAGCGGAGCTCCCCGGCTTAGGTGTGATCCCCCCGGCCCTCTTCCTCTCCAGGCTGATCCGGGGCTGGGGACTGCCCTCAGCTCCCGAGCTGAAGCCGTTCCCCAGGCTGCCGTGGCCGTGCCTGCAGCCGCCCCGGCCGGAAGGCAGAAGAAGCCCGTGGGAGGCTGCAGCGCGTGCTGGGGAGCAGCCCCCGGTCCTGGGGCTGAGCTCTGGCCAGCTGCAGCGGGCTGGCGGCGGCACAGCAGCTGCTGTTTGCTTCCCCTGCGGTCAGCGGCGCGAGGTGGAGTTGGTGCTGTTGTGCTTGGGGGCCTGGACACCTGGCTGGTGGCTTCCCGTGACGAGAGCTTGCAGCTGGCTGATTCCCTGAGTCGTGCTGGGGACACGGGGTGGCCAGCTGTTAATTTCCTATACTGCAACCCCTCCTTCTCTCCTGCCCTCAGGTACAGGTACTGCCGCATGCTAGAAGAAGGCTCCTTCCGCGGAAGGACAGCTGACTTTGTCTTCATGTTCCTCTTCGGAGGGTTTCTCATGACAGTATCCTTTTGAGCTGGCTGAGGCCCTCGGGGTTACTCTGAGACACTGTGAATAGCGTTACCCAGTATGATGGGTGTGAGGTGGGTGTACAGAACTGAACCATGGCTACAATGGAGAACACAGAGCTGTAAGCATGGGGAGCAGAGTGCCCATGAGCCTTCTGCGTGCTGCGCACTGTGTGCTCACCTGTTGCTGGCTGGAGAGGCCATCACATGTCCGCATTGTAAGAAGTTTGATTATTGTAAGATTAAAAAAGTCTGGATGGGGGAAATATCTCCCTCCCAAGCATACAACCTCTTCTGAATGTGCTACTGCTGTCTTACACAGATGTCTTTAAGTCCTGCTCTCCCCCCAGAGCTCTGTGTGGAGCTGTGTGAGCCCTCAGGGCTGCCGGCCATCCTTGGCTGTTCCCTGCTCAGTGTCCAGCTGCCTGCAGCAGTCACATGCTTGGCTTTAGCTGGATTTGGAGTCCAACTACAATGGGGATTTTCTGCCTCTGGCTACCTCCTTGTGTCCTGGCTAAGAGGGCTGTGAATGGCAAGAGATATTTCTCCTAAAATTCTTCCATAGAAGGGTGGTGCTGGATGCGATCTCACCCACGTGTGGCTTGTATGCAGAACCAGCTCACAGGTGCTGTAACAATTGGAGTGTGAGGGGGCATTGGTACATCTCAGGCAGCCCAGGAAAGGTTTGGGCAATGTCCTGCACACTGACCTGCTGCCTTTAGCTGTGGCTTTCCATCCTGTGCCTGGAGGGTAGGTTTTTTCCTTGACTCGGTAGTTCCTAGCTATTTGGTCTCTTTGCCAGCCTGTTTTTCCTGGGCCAGGCCTTCACCATCATGCTGGTGTACGTGTGGAGTCGCAGGAACCCTTACATTCGCATGAACTTCTTCGGGCTCCTTAACTTCCAGGCCCCCTTCTTGCCCTGGGTCCTGATGGGCTTCTCTCTGCTCCTGGGCAATTCCATCATCATCGACTTGCTGGGTAAGGCAGAGCGGGTGGGAGCCGGGAACGAGGGCATTCTGCAGCCACAGTGCTGCCAGTTCTGCTCTTGGTTTCATCTCATCTGAGATGTGGCCTTTCTCAAGTGAGCTGGCTGAGTGCTCTGTGGCCAGCCTGCTGGCCGAGCTCTGTGACCTGCGTTTTTTTGTGTCTTACCTGGGACAGAAGCTGGGTGCGGGGAGCTCTGACTCTGGGGCTGTCTGGTTCTGCCCCGCCTGCCTCTGCACCCACGTAAAGCACCCGCACAGCAAACAGCCGGCTGCTGGTGCTGCAGCTCAGGTGGATCTGGTGGGAGCAGGGGCGTGGGTACCCAGCCGAGGGGTTCCTGGAGCAGTGTCCTGCGTAAGCTCCAGTCCCACAGGGCAGGGAGGTGCGGCTGGGCCTGAGCTGGGTGGCATCTCTCTCCCCAGGGATTGCAGTGGGTCACATCTATTACTTCTTGGAAGATGTCTTCCCCAACCAGCCTGGAGGAAAGAAGTTGCTTTTAACTCCCAGCTTTCTGTAAGTAAAGCAGCTCTTTTTGTTTTGTTTTCCTGGGTTTGCAGCGTTGCTTCCCAAGCAAACCGGTTTAGGGACATGGTGGGTTAACGGTGCTTTGGATGTTTCTCTTCCTGCTGCTGCCTCATGCATAGGACCCAGACGCATGCTGGTAGCTCAGCTCAACAGCTTGTGGCTTTGCAGCAAGCCCAGGCACTCTGCATGGTACACGTGTACGTGGGGCACTTAAAGCAGCTGCTGGTGCTGAAAGTGTTGCTCGCTGAACTGGAGCTGCCTTACAGCTCGTGGAAATGCTGGATGCGGGCGTTCTATTTTTGTTCTAAAGTACTCCTGTGGTTTAAGAAAGCAGAACATGTTCTGCTGCATGCTGGGGATCACAGCTGTCCTTGAGGTTGAGGTCCTGCCGTTGTTGCACGTTGAGCTCAGAAGCTGGTGCTTGTGCAGCAGGCAGGCTGTGTGGCTGTGTCGGGGCTGGGATCCTCCTAGGAGGGCTGGGGGTTCTGTTTGTCCTCAGCTCCCTTTCCTAACCCGCCTGCTTGGTGGGATGGGCACGTCCCTTGCCAGGAAGATGGTATTTGACACACCTGAAGAGGATCCCAACTACAACCCCCTCCCTGAGGATCGTCTGGAAAACCAGCCTGGAGACCAGGACCTGAACCAGCAGCCCCCCCAGTAACACAGAGGACGCCTCTATGTGGCCAGGTTCCTCTCCTCCAGCTGGGCTTGGGCCGTGCCCCAGGTCCACTGGAATAATACTCGTTGCCGCCATTCTGCCGTGTCCTGTTTCGCTGTCTGTGTGGGTAACCCATCTTCCTGTCCTACCCGGCGGTTCCGCAGAGCTCTGCACACGAGAACTGACGAACGCTTACGGAGGTGTCCTAGGGCCAAGGGCTGGAATTGATGCCATGGCTCCTGTTACCTGGTGGGGGATAAGCATCAAGCGGGGCGTTAAACCGGTTACTCGTCTTGCTGTTACTGACTTGCTGTGTGCCAAGTCACTTCTGCCCTCTGTACAAGGACTGCTGTCTGCTCTTACTGCTGCGAGACATCTATGTGGGCTTCTGACCAACTACTACTTCTCGCCATGGTGTAAGCACAACCAGGTCCCCAAAGAAAAACCTGCCATAGCGGAATGCAGCTCAGCCTCTTCCATTCCTCTAAGCCCCCCGCCCTCTTTCACTGTTGTTTCCAAAAAGTCTTTACATTAAAGTCTTTATTTTTCACTTGTGTGTCCATTTCTGCCACGGACAGAGGTGGCCAGGTCCCAGTTCCCCTCAGGACTTCGCTCAAAACTGCCAGGCTGCTTTGCTCACTTCTTACTTTTTTATTCTTGTGGGCAAGATTTAATCTAGCTGTAAGATGTCCTTCCCCTTTTCTCATACTGCAGAGTAGGAGAAGGGCAGTGAGGTCTGGTTGGAGAAAGGGATGCCTGGAAAAGGGCCTGGGAACAGAGCTAGAAGCTCGTTGTAGTCCGTGACTGGAAGTAGCACTTGACACTGGTAATAAAGGCTGCCCAAACATGCCCGTAATTCTGCCCTTGTTGCGTTTCTCAGTTCTGGAATGAAGCCTCTGAATTTTAGAAGAAACTAAACAAATGAGTAACATCACAGCTGGACCAAATGGATTTTGATCATTTTTGTTAGGTTAGTGCATGTGTGCTGCTCCCCCAGCTCAGAAGCTTGAGTAAATTGCAGAGTTCCTTGGGGTAGCTGGTAGCCGTGCTCTCTGCTCGGCTGCCTGCTTGCAAGCCACCGCTAAAGCTACAGAAATGTGAGTAACCAGCAGCCAGGTAAACGCGGCACAGGAGCCCTGTGGGGAAGGAAGACTGAACCACAGCCTCCCCGCTCTCACCTCCTTTGTGGGCTTCCCGTGAAAGCAGCTTGTTTGTGAAAAATGTGGACAAGCAGCAAAATATTGCTGCACTGATGTTTCCCTCTAGGAAGAGGATGAAAGCAGCATACAGATGGTGATCTTCTAGAAGGCGGAGAGGTACCAGGGGCTAAGTGGCCTCGGACGAGACAAGTGCTCGCTGTGTGCTTCAGCATGAGCTAATGCACAGCTGCGTTTCAGTCCCTGGAAGTTTTGTCTGTAAGGTCTGCAGAACTGCAGCTGCGAAATGTACAAGCTGGACTGTGCTTGGTGGGGGCCAGGATTAAACTAAGGAGCTGTAATTACAAGGTGGGAAAACTGCTCCCAGCTCTTTCCTGGTAGTTGTGATACTCGGACAAAGCAGGCTGTTCTCAGCTTTCTGGGACCCGGCCCCCTGGACCCTCCTGTCTCCTCTCTGGCTGCTTGGAGGGGAAATTCCCACAGCTTCTCTGGGTCTTGAGAAGCAGAGGGAGGTGCTTGTTAGGCCCCTACAGAAGCTCTCAGCCTCGTGCGCCTTTGTCCATGCCTCACTGTGAAGTTTAGGGTTACTTAACCGCAAGCTTCACAGCAATTCAAAAAATGCACGCCTCATGCTAGGTTTAAGGCTACGGCAGTTTTGTACTTGTTTTGGTCACATTCCCTGAAGAGGCTCTTTGCAGAAGAGGCACCTGATTGTAACTAAAAGAGGCTGAAGTGTTCTCAGGAAGAACTCAAGTTCTTAATGTCCACAAGGCAAAACACATTCTACACGGGAGGCAGCAGGAATCCCAGGTTTTGTTTCATGCACTGAACTATCCTTTTACCTGCTGGAATAAGGGAGAGCATACCACTCTGGCCCAGGAGTCTAGGCTAAGACTGCAATAATACTGTTAAAATACAGATTTTGGTCTTCAAGACTGCAATAATATTGTTAAACCACAGGTTTTTGGCTTCTGCAGGCTAGTATCTGGAAGAAGTTCCCTCCCACCCAGGAATCAGAACTGGCTCTGCATTACTTGAGTATAAACATGATAAAATAAAGCCAGAAAAGAGATTTTGACTGTGCTAGCAGTGTGGGTGGACAAGCAAGTATCATAAAACTGATGGGCTTTATCGTAAAGGCCTGAATGAAGCTGTCAGGCTGCCAGCAAGATCTCCCCTGCTTGCAGTGCTTGTCCGTTCCTTGGAGTGAGGGGTAGGAACTCCATCAAAGAACTGGTGTACTGCAGCAGCAAGGTACGTTCTTAGTTTTTAAGCAAGCTTGATTTTTTTTTTTTTGGTAAAGTTCAATGAATTTTGTTTTAAGCTCTCAAGGGAAACAGGCTGTTCCCGGGGTTGCAAAATGCTGACACTGCAGTGCTAAGGGTTTTCAAGACCATGCACTTTGTTTTGGATACTGCGTGCTGTAACTGGCAGCTACGTGGGTTCCTAGTGACCAGAGCAAAGCCACTTGTTGAAGAGAAGCTGCAGTCTCAAGTCGTGAGTGCAGGCTTTAACTTCTGGACCAGTTCACAGACACTGTCTTCCAGCTGCAGTTCTCACAGAAAAAAAGGGCTGGAAACATCACACTTCACCAGGCTAACATCTGACAAATTAATGGTACCTTAACCAAAGTCACAAACTGTTCTGTCGCTGTCAAGTACGCTGCTGGACGCCCAAGTTCACTGCAGGCTGTACCAAGCAGGGCAATGGCTTAGACTCAACCTTTTGAGTCACTTGCATCTTCCAAGCCTCATTATCACTTTATCCCTGCAGCAAAACCATTTCAGGCTGTTTTACCTGTCGAAGAAAAACAGTTTCCTCCACGCTTTAGGAGAACTGAATGCACAGGGGTGTTCAGCATTATTACAGGGCCCTGGGCCTGCTCAGTTGCCGTAAGAGGACAAAACCAGTGTGAGATCACCACTCAGTTAAAACTTACTGAACTCAACCTAGCAGTATGCATTCCTTTTATTTAAAAAGTTGTCCTAATAGTGCATGTTGCACCTATACAAAAGAATCTTTACACTGTCCACACACAGGTATATAAGGGCTCCAACAGCTGCCACAGGTCTCAGCTAGATCACGTGCTAATGCAGCGTTCCTGGTACGTGGCATTTAGGTGGAGGGGATGGGGGCAGAAGTCAGCAGTACTGGGAACTCTTGGCAAGTGGAATGTGTGTCCCCGTCAGGGACAGAAAGACCCCTGCCAATCCTAGATCCATCTGGGGAGAGGAATACGGATAAAGTCTGTAGGAAGAGCACCAGTGTCACAACAGGAGGTTTACCAGGCTGGAGCAGTATTGGCCAAACGTCTCATGCGCCTAGGGAGAGAGAAAGAAGGACAGTAAGTGTGGTGTTAGTCATGTGAAGCCTTACTAAAACTGACGTTTTTGGGGAGGTTACCACAGCTCTGTGATCTCCTTAGATTTATTGCCCAGATGGAATTCCTGGGTCACTTGAGAGTGCCCCTGCTACGGCACTATTCAGCAACAGCTTTTAGGGCAATTTTGCTCATTAAGGGGGATAAAACCAGCTGCGACTGAGAACCGTTCAGCCGGAGCTAAGAAGCAAAACCATGCTGAATGTGTTGATCACTAAAATACTCTTGAGAAAGAGCTGAGCCAGCACATTTACTGTTCCCAGAACCTATCTTTTGGACAGAAGATACATTTTTCTAGCAGTTCGCTTATACCTGCCACAAGCAATTTAACCAAGTAGGAGCAAGTGCTCTTGACTTCTTGTTGAACACTGCTTAGTGGGTCTCTACAGCAAGCTGAGCTCCTCCTGGAACCACAGAAGTGTTCCCATGCTGGCAAACAGGTCAACATCAATCAGGCTGGAGCTGGGACCTTGCCCGTTCCTACATCAAACAGCACTTTATCCTACATAAAAGGAGGCCTTGTGGCAGGACGCTGGTTAGCACGACAGTGCACCAGACTCCGGGGTTTTTGATGAATGCCTTCCTACAGAGGCGAATCCCCCTCACAAGCAGAGAGCTCAAGGGGGAAAAAAAAGGAAACTTTGCTTCAAGCAAGAGACGCTAAATATTTGTGGAGTGAGGTGATAACAGCTTAATATCCTGAAGCAAAAAGGCTATGAGTTTCTGTTGTGGTGTGCGAGTTTGAAAGCCTGCCAGCTGGCTCTCAGAAGGGAGAGGCAAACATCAAAGCTTTTAACTTGTGTCTTAGAGACAGGCCAGAAAGAGAACTGTCTGAGCGAGCGGCAGCACCTTGTGTTTCTGTCCTGGTCTCTGATCTTCTTCTCCATCTCAGCATCCGTGAGGGTTTCCAGAAGAGGGCACCACTGGTCAGCATCCCCCGTGTTGCGAATGGCGATTTCCACAGTCGGCAAAGGGTTCTCACTGCAGCGGGGCAACAAAGCAACACCCATCAGTGGTCACAGTGCACTCCTCTGGGTTATCAGCCCAGATCCAAACATCATTTAAAGTGTTTCAGGCTTCAGCGTTCACTCTTGGCCCCACTTAGCCCAGCCTGGTTCTCAGAAGTACCCCAGGGACAGACAGTTACCATCTGGTGGAGCCCGAAGTTTCTGGGAGACCAATTATTACCTCTCTATAACCACAAGAGAGGGGGTACATCAAAACAACCGTGGCTGAAGCACTTCTCTCCCATTAAGGCCGTTATGTACCTGGCTCAGTGTTCAAACACAGCACAGGCAATGTTCCTATCTGCTTATTGATGCAGGGAGCACTTTTCCCAGAGCAGTAGCTGAGCAGGTACTGTCAAGGGGGCTCTTCCGTCTAGTTCTGCTATTAACTCTCACTTCCTAGCTGCAGTTTGCCCAGTACACCTCTAACAGCTCTTCCCTGGCACGTCTGGCTTTCTGGGAGCCTGGCAGGATGGAACCCAACAGCAGAGTAAGGACTGTTCTCCCATTTGCCACGGAAAGGGTTGTCTTTTAGGACCTGCTGTTGCAACCAGAGACTGTGGTTAGAGCCAGCACGACCAGTAAAGCACAAGGCTCCATCCCAGATCACAAGATTGCTCCTCAGAGGTCTGTCTGCCCTGAACAGCTGTATTATCACATGCACCAAAATGTTTACTGCTTCATTAGCCACTTTTCAGTAAAAGTCAACAGGAACTGACCAGGAGTAGCTTCCCAAATATTGACAGTGGAGCTGGAAGCCCAGCATAAATACAGAGGAGCCTCAGAATGTAAATGTTTGCTTTGAATTCTAGAAAGCAGCTCAGCCTGAGCTGCACAAGTGTGCGTGTTCAAGGAGCCCTCCCGCAGGTGTGCACAGGATCCGGATCCCTCCCCAGGGACTTGCCTCCACGCAGGATTTCAGCACTCATACATGGCTCTCACAGCCACAGGAAGAAGCTCAAATGCTGATCGCCACAGGAACAGTCTACATCGAAGTTATTAAACAAAACATAATCCAAAGCTTTTGTATCCGATTCTGGGAGGAAACTTTAGTCAAATCTACCTCCAGGATTGTGGATGTCCACCCAGCAACACTCAAACCCAGGAAATTCATCTTAGCCACGAAATTCCAGACTAACTGCTAGATCTCGACTTGGTAATACGGTCTCTGCCTCTCTTACCATGCTCAGCACCGAGCACCCACTAGAATCAAATAGGGGCTAGCCTCGTGAGCATTGCATACTTGCAAGCCACCTTAGGTACCATGTTTCTATAGTGTAAAATCATAGAGAAAATGAAAAACCCTCCCTCAGCTCCTAACCTCCAAAGTAACAGAGCTATTTTAAACAAGAGGTGCAGGCAGAACAACTACCACGCCCTGCCAGCTGCAGGATTCCCAGTGGAGAGCGGAGCAAGGCACTCCTGCTGGAGTCCAAGTGGCAGCAGTGTCACAGGAACACCAGGTTTCCTTTGGAAGGGCAGCTCCTCAGGCAAGGGGGCTTGGTGTGCCAGAGAACACCACGCCAGTCTGGAAGGCAAAGCCCTGGCTATGAAGCACTGTGTGCTGCCCCTAGAAACAGGGCGGCAACGAGGCAGGAAGCACTGCAGCACACCATCCCCCTGAAAATCCCACATGCATCATTACCTGCCTGCTTCCCGTCCTGCCGCTTCCACTGGGCTCTCAAGCTCTTTGTTTTGCACAGAGCAGGCCAGCTGAAAGGACAGCCCTGGAGTTCATCAACTAAACAAAAGCTTCACCTCTCCCTCAGATGATTAAGAGGCTCATGACTTCTCAAACCCCCAGTCCCTGGAGATATTAAGGTTCTTTTGATACATCTGAAGCAGAGCCGTTCCTTACATCGGTGGAATGACTTCGGAACAACCCCCAGTCCTGTGGTTTGGGAATTCAGGAACTAACCGACCACAAAACCCAAATATCATTAATCAACAGGAAGGTTTCAAAAGTACTCCTTTGCAGGAAGAAAAGAGGGAATAAGAGGGCATGTCTGTACTATGACACAAAATAAGGTTTAAATTAAGTGTTTTTCCCTCTGAACAGTTCATGGCTACATTGTTCTTTTGGGGTTCCCTTTCCTGTTTTTGATTCTCCCCCTTACAATACTGCAACAAGCTAAAGAAGGCCTGAAATTTACCTATTTCAACTACCCCTCAATTGAAGCACTCCTTGGCAACTAGAGATGGATATATGTTGTTAGAGAGCATAATGTAAAGCTGGCATTAATCTGATACACCTGCAAAAGCCTGGATAGTGTTGAATAAAACCTTACTTGCTGTGAGTTAGAAAGATTCATACAAAGGGAAAAATGAGCCTCCCACAACAATTAAGTATGTACTCAGATTAATTTTGGGATTCAGGTATGTGCAGTAGGAGAAAAAGCACAGGCAAGTGGCACAGAGGCAGTACTAAAGGCATCACATTGCCATCTATTACCCCAGCAGTTCTCTGGGGCATGTACCCATTGCTCCTAAGAGCTGATGTGGTCTCACACTGGATCTCCAAGTACCAATCGGTTGTCGTGGATGGCAACGTAGAAGTCACGTCCCCAGCTCTATGCTAAGAGTTCAGTTTCCACGTGGTCAAGAGCCCCTCTCCATTCTCTAATACGAAGCACATTAGGGATCGTTTTAGAAGCAAGTTTCCTTGAACTGACCTCTTCAGAACTCGCATCAACAGCACCTTTCCCTCCACCTCTGCAAATACATCATTTGCTGAACTCTCAAACTTCCTCAAGTAACACCATGGCCCAAGGTCAAAAAAACCCGCCAGCACGCATTAAGGGATATTTACAGACTGCAGACTCAGCAACATATGGAGGATAACATCAGTACAGTAACTTGCCACAGAGCACGGCACGGCACAACTGGAAATGATTATTATTAGGAGACAAGTTACAAAGCTGACTAATCAAACCTGACACCGCTGCATTCCAGCTATGAGAACAGCCTGCGATCAAGCCAACTTTAACTTCAGCCAGGGTAGAGAGCTACAGTGTCAGTCTGCCTTAGCTCAAACACCAAGGCTCGAGAGAGCGTATGGCCCAAGTCACGCAGAGCTCACGAAAGAGAAAAGCCCTGGCCATTCGTATACATCAGAAGAAGGAGGTACAAGGGATTCTGTCACTGTTAATCACAGCAGCCTTTCTCTCTGTGGCAAAAGCTGACGTTTCACTGACATTCCCCACAAAAAGATACTTGAGCAAAAGCAGAGGCTGGTTGAGCCACACCAGGCTCTGCTTTAGAACCAAACACAGAAGGCACCAGACCAAAGTGCTCCGTTGGTTCACCAGTTAGGCAGCCAGTGATAACCAGAGGGATGTGTCTGAGACTACACAAGCGTCACTGATGTTCCAAGTGCTTTGGTTAGCTCCACCACTCACATTCCTGTTACACAGAAGAGTCCACCATTTCATACAAGCAGTACACGTTGCTCTAACGTGCCTCTTGCACCTCACCATAACACATAACCATCCTGGGACGCGTGACACAGTCACTTCAAGGCAGACAGCCACCCAAAACAGTGTGAAAAAAGGAAACTATGCTGCTAAAGTTGCACAAGCAGTGGTCTTTAAGTGATACTGGCTCTATGGAGATCTCCAACTGATGAAATACGCAAAAGGATGTCCAAGAAAGAAAAGGGCTTTCGTTGCACCCTACATATTTCTCATCTGATAAACTTGTTTAAAAAGAAGGTGATTTTGTGAGCCAGCAGGCACATGAATGTGAGAAGCCAAACACTGTTACCATTAAAAAAAAAAAAAGAAGGGGATAAAAAGAAAAAAAAAAAAAGAGGGGGATAGAGCGGGTGTAAGCCATAAGGGCCAATTTCAAATTAAACTCTCCACATCAGGTCAGCTGTTCAAGATTCACTGATGCTAACGGCCATTAAGTAAGAACACAGGTCCACACCCCTGCCAGAAGATGACAGTTCTGTACCTGAAGGCGTACGTCTTCTGATGCCAACTCAGCTGTCCTCGGATGCTGTAGGCAATAGTAGTGACAAACTCCCCACCCAGACCAAGCTCTGAGCACAGCTTCAAGGCAAACTTCTCTGGTGAGTTCTCCTTCTCTGACATGTCCCATTCAAACTGGTCTACAAGGGAGATGTTCCCTACATGGATGTTTAGCTGGAGACAAGGGAAGAACAAGTCATTTGTTTCCATCTCTTCCGACAGTTTGTAAAAGGTGATTTAACTTAGGAGGCGGAGGCTGGAGAAGTGGAGAAATAACTCCTGCTTCATTCTATCTACAGAGCTCCTTAACTGAATTCTTAAGTTCAGTTACAAAGACAACTTAGCTTTGGTCACCAAGGTTTCAGTTCTTACAAAGGAAACCACAATGCTTTCAATGAACTCTTTCATCATCTCAGGGGTTGGCACATGAATGTTAGTAATTTGCTACCATGGTCTTGTTTTCAATACAAAGGACAAAATCTAATCTATACACAGGAGTGGAATTAAGAGCTCCTTGGCTCTGAGGAAAGCCTTTGTACTCCTCCTCCCCCGTAACATAACCAGAGAAATGCAAATGGTTCGGCTCTCATTCTACTGCTCTCCTGTATTACCTTAATAATAACTCGTTGGTCTGACTGATCTTCTAGAATACTGTCCGTTGGGTATGACTCGATCTGTTGTCGGATGGCAGAGGCAATAGCAGGGACAAACGTCAGAGGATTCAAATCCAGGTCATCACAAAGAATCTCAGAGAACATTTCTGGGGTCATAAGCTTTTCTGATACAGAACAAGAACATACAGACACTTAACTTTCTCAGCCACCGATGCCTGCCATTTACAGAAAACATACAATTAAGCTTATAGTGTGAAGAGGGGAATTCTGAACGCATCACCTTTTGCTGATGAAAGGGGCTTTTGTCCCAGGGTTGTACACGTGCACACTGACGCAGGGACTTGACCTGTATCAGCTTTCTTTACTTGCCCCATGGAGATAACACAGCTACGGTCTAATAATCCGCATACGTAAAGGAGCCATACATATTAATTGTTTAGTATTTAAGTTATTTGGCAGATTATTTCCATTACGCTGCTGAGCTGATGAACCGGATCAGGAGAACAAGCCAGTTAAACTCTTCAGAGTACATGCATCCAGGAACGACTGGGACCCATGGAAGTGGCAGGGCACCTGCTATGAGACATGAGAGCTGACCACAACCCACCAAGCAGCAGGGCTTTAAAGCTTTGTTTATATGGGGCTTATGTTTGTTCTCTCTTCATACTCAGTGATGAATGCAACTGTATCTCTCCAGCCTCGGGAAGCCCTCCCTCCTACATACCGTTCATGTTCCATGTAAACGCATCTCTGAGTTTCTGCCCATCAATTTCCATATCGAGCCTGATCGGAACCAGAACCTCTGGCTGGGATGCATTCTCATGGATGACTGCTGGGTCATGGTCATCAAAGCTAATCAAAAGAGCAACAATACAGTGTATGTGCTAGAAAATGATACATCTGGCATCCTCCATAGAAAGAAGGCGCTGTTTGTTGGAAACCGTCCCCATACGCCAACTCCCTCGTCTTTAGACAGACTCCTCAGGACAGGGGTACAAAGCTATGGCAACCAATAGCGAGTTTATCACCTTGTGTGCATCCATCTTAACACATTTCTGCAAATAAAGCAAGGACGCCTTTCTAAGACAATGTTTTATCCTGTTTTCCTCAACTTTTATATGGAAAATGAAAGCAGCATTTTTCAACGGTTAAATCAAAGTTCCAGGAATGTCAGTGAGAGGCAGTCTCAGTCCTTTGCAGAGAGGGTTCGCAGGCTCCTCAAATGACAAATGCTCAGCGGATCAGCAAGGAATTTATCAGGAAATGAATTGACCATTTCCTGATAAAAGGAAAGCTTCCTCACTGAGCCACAGATGGCCACTGTAAAGAAGAGCCTCATGACATACAGCTGAAGAAAGAACCTCCAATTTGGGAACTAGAGGCCTTGTCTATTAGAGAAGAAACGCAGCCCGTGGCAGTACGTCACGTTGGTGACTACACTTTTCAGAAGAAGGAAGCTTACCACAGAGGGAAAGTCCTCTTCTTATCCCTGCCCATGCGATTTCTGTTAATCGTTGTTGAGCACGGCACCGCATCCAGGTGATGAGAGCTGTTGGGCAAAGTCGGCACCCACTGGTTGTTCCTCTTTGCCTTCTGTTCTCTGAAGAAGAAGAGTGGATGTTAACCTGCAGACCCTGATCACCACTGCTGTTATTTAAGGAATAGTATAATTTTAAATTATGAACTCCTGCCTAATGATAATTCAACTGAGAACTCATGTTCCAGGCTAGCCTCCAGGAAGCCCATTCTCCAGATCATAACTATTCCTCATCTATGAACCCAGGTGTGTCATTATAAATACTAGGTTCATATTTGGATTTTCTGTGTGTATTTACAGAAGGCTGCTGAGAAATGTGACGTCTCCAGCAGACGGTACGTGCACAGAGTGTTCTGCAAAACATCTGTTACAGTTGGAATGGAGCAATCACAAAATGAGCTGCATCATCAAACACTAGTGTTTTTCGTCCTGTTGTACGTGGGCAGTGACCTCATCCCTACGTTCAGAAGGTCTTCGTTTGCCCAACTCTGTACATGTATGCTAGCACAAACGGGCAAGCATCCTCCTGCGCGAGGCCCTGGGTTTATGTGATTTCTAACGGGACAGGACAGCACTTCTTATCCACGCCAACACCTTCCAAGCAGCTCTGTTCTGATCTTGGCCCTCACCAACGCTGGTTACCTGAGGTAGGTGGGAGGTTCTGTGCTGATAGACACTGCCTTGTACTTCTCATCATTTCCATCCAAGATCTCTTCCACTTCAGAGGCCTTTAAGAGCGTCACACTAGTGGCTAATGTTGTATAGCCATGATCTATTACCGAGAAAGATACCAATAATTAACGTGGAAAAGCATTACACAGCAATATGGCATTAATAAGCCGAATAGTGAAAAGCCTTTCCTGCCAGGTGGGACAACAATAGGTTACCAAATGGTGTGAGTGTGTGACCCAAAAGTGCTTTGGGCTTCATTTGTCTTCCTGCAGAAAGAGTCCGGACACAAGAGTTAGAATTTCATGGGCTCTTCTCAATTATTACCACTGGGTATCACAACAGCGCATCCTAAACCTACTTTGTAGACTGGAGTTATCAGGAGACTCAGAACTGTACTGGGCTTCTAGAGCAGGGAGACATTCGACCAGAGAACTACGATGTGGCTTTTATCAACCAAGGATGAACCTAGTTCTTCCAGGGTGCAACTTATTTACAGAACGTACTCGTTTCTTCTAGGAAATTTAGTTGAGATGGAAAAGAATGCAAGCAAAAAAAATCCAGAACACCTGGAAAAAAGAGTCCTTAAATCCTCATAAACATTAGATAAACGTCAAAACTAATTTGCTTTTATTTAAAGGGAGAAAAACATTTTTTCCCTACCCTGAGTTGCCCTCTACAATCACATGGTTTAGCTCTGCACATCTACAATCTGCCACAATGATGTAAAATCTCTTTCACAGCCTTCTGAGGGGAAAAGCCCAGGCAACTATAAATCCTCAGTGGATTTAAGGTTGGAAATGGAGAGTCAACGGTCAATAGAAAAGCAAGTCGCTGGACAGCCACGTTGGACTTTAATGAAACCTAAGCCAGGGGAGCACAAACCAGCAAGACTTGGAAAAGGGGGAGAATCTCAGGACAGATCTTGCTGAGTTGCACAAACCATCTGCGTCTGAGAGTCCCTTAATGTTCTGAGACAGAAAAGTTCAGCATGTGATGAGGATGCACAATTAGGGCGACCACAGGGAGAGATCAGAGGAAGAAGATGAGACATTAATGTGTATTGTAACAGCACCAAAGGTCACACTGAGGGTCACACTGTGCACAGCTAATAACAACACAGATAAGACTTACATCTCCTGGGACTGTGAGACCGCTGGTTTTCTGTTGGGGAAAAAAAAAGAGCAACAGGTCACCAGGATCCTTGGAGGAAGGAGACATAAGGCCAGAATGAACTATTTATTTTTATTATGCCTTAGCCCGAAGAGTGCAGGACAAGTTCTACTGCTATGAAATATAACTGCTTTTTATTAGCCTCCCAACAACACCACCAAGACAGCCGTATTCTTACTGTAGCAGTCACATCAGGAGGAACATACCACCACCAATTTGAGGAGTCGTAAACTTTCAGTCCCTGCAATATGGTAAATACTTACTATGGTATTTATTTTGAGATTAAGCTTTTGCATTTTGATGAATGCAGCCAACCCCAGGAAAGTCGCAAGGCTCATTTTGATTTCCTATCACTTTTGATCTGCAGCGTGAATCTGAAGCAATGTGCACAGCCGTAAAGTTGCACAAGCTTCTGAACCTCCAAGACAGTTTTTCAAGGCAATGTCATCTCACCATGTGAAGATGCCACTATCTTCTTCCTTTCTTCCACAGTGGCTAGTCGTCTCCAGAGTGAGGGGTATCTCTTGTACAGGGAACCCCGAAACATACGCAGGTAATTCCCCACCTACAGGAAGAAAAGCAGAAACATGGCCTGGAAATGTATTCTTTTCAGAGACATTTTGAGCAAAAGCTGAAATGAATTCAGCTCTTTGTAATGACGACAGATGTCACGAGAAGATTTTTTTAAACTTTTTTTGCAATTGACTGTATTTGGTTTGGCATCATAACGCGCGATGTTTGTGGGAACACAGAAAACAGCTTTTATCAGCTCTTATTTCAGTAGCCTGGTAAGAAAATCCTATCTATTGACAAAAATCAATTTAATAGGAAAAAAAATATTTCCAAGTATTTTTGAACAATTTAAGTTTTACTTCTACTGCTGTTTCAATGCATGATGCTCTGTAGGAATTTAACAAAAGCAGATACCCAGCTGCCCAGCAGCGTCACTTTCACATCGAATCGCTGTGCCATCCAGACATTGCCTGGAGAGCAAATGCCCCGAGACCTGCCTTGCATTTTAAATCCTCTGACCATGCGAAATATGATCACTGCCAGAAATCCTGTTCCAAACTGACTTCACATCTGTACAGTTCTGCTCATCCTGGCACCACGTCCTCACTTGCGCTGAAGGCTCCAGCAAGCCTTGCTGAACAACAGCAGCATTTCTACACTCTGAAACCGATATTTGAGATGGGTGCTACGCTCACAGCCTGCCACAAAGGGCTTTTATTCCTTAACAAGAGCCTTTTTGATCTGAACGTCCACGCTCAGATAATTTTTAATTGTATCCGTTGCTCGAGAGACGACCCAGCGGCAGGCAGAGAAGGCCACCCTTCTTCCTCTTCCACGTGTGCGGCTCGGCGATCTCCCCGATGCGCTGCCCGCAGCGACGGCTGTTTCGAAGCCCGCACTGCTCGGGTCTTACAGAGCTCACGCTTGTCACCAGAGGCCCCGAGCCCGCTGCAGGCGCCCAGCAGCGATTCAGCCCGGCAGGACGCCCCTTTCTCCACCGGGCGGGGCCGGAACACGCTCGCTTCTCCCCCCCCCCCCCCCCCCCCCCCCCCCCCCCGCCGCGGTTTCTGCGGGGCGGGAGCGGCCTCGTCCCGGCTCCCCGGGGCAGAGCGGGCCGAGCTCCGTGCCGGGAGCGGGGCTCGGCCCGCGGCGCCCCCGTCCCGCCCCGTGCAGCCCCCCCGGCCCCGCAGCCCCCCCGGCCCCGCTCCCCGCCGCCGCCGCCCGGCCCCATTGTCCGCACCTCGGAACCGATCATGTAGAACTCGCCGTCCTCCTCCAGCTGGAACTTGACGGGCTTCTGCCCGAACGTTTTGCTCAGCGCCATCATCATCATCGCGGCGGCGGGGGCGGCCCCGGCGGCCTGGCGGGGGCTGAGGGGCCGGCGGCGGAGCGCAGCGAGCGGGGGCAGCGCCGCGGCCTACTCGGGCTCGGCTCCGCGCATGCTCCCGCTCGGCGGCCCCCAGCGGCGGCAGCGCCCGGAGCGGGGCGGGCCCGGCCTGGCCCGGCCCTTCCCGGCCCCCTCACGCCCTGCCCGGCCCCTGCCCGGCCCCTTCCCGGCCCGGTGCCCCGCGCCCTGCCCGCCCCGAGGCGCCTCGCCGTGCCCCGAGGCCGTTAACGGCCGCGCTGAGGCGAAGGCAAGGCGGCGCGTAGAAAAGAGGCGGTTTATTGGTACATAAATATATACACAGTATATATAAGGAGGGTTTATACACGTCGTACAAACATTTACACCCGCGGAGGGAGGGAGAAAAGTGCTGCCGCCTTTTCTCTGCCTGCATGAGCGCCGGGAGCCGCCGCCAAGCGCGGGGTGCCAGGGCAGCGTCCAGCGCTGGGACCTGGCGTCGCGCGTCGGCCACGCACAGGCTCATAGGAAACTCTCATGCATGCTACTGACAGCGTCGAGCCCGGGGCTGGGCCAGCCACAGCCACAGCCCCAAGTGTCCGAGCTCCTCCACGGGTACTCGGTGTCCTCAAAGCTCCCCGGCTCGGGCTGGGGACGCTGCCTCAGCGGAAGGCGTCCTCCGAGGCCAACGGCTGGGACAGCCCGAGGGCTGCCCTCGTGAGCTACGTAAACATAGGAAATGCCATCAAGTCAGCTCTGCGCGATGGGGTCCGGGTTAAGTAGGAGAGTGTGATCCCTTTCCAGGCTGGCTTGATGGCTTTTGGGATGCTATTGCTGGAAGAGCCTGGCCGCGTTAAGGGTTTAGGGCTCTCGTCTGTGAAGAACACGGCGGACGCTTTTGTATTGATAGCAACTGAAGCTGGGGCTGCTGGAAGAGGAGAGGAGCAAACTTTGCCACTTGCTGTGACAGACACCTGCTGTGTCAGACACTGGGCCTGCAAGGAATGGCAGAGGGAGCCCTCTGTGTGGCTGCTGGAGGTCAGGGTGATGGAAGGGAAATGGGGGGACACAAGCACCCCCTCATCTGAAGGAGTTGGAGGAGGGTGTGCAGCTGAAGAAGTCCTGGCTGATGTGGCGCGGGTAGCCCTCCAGCACCTTCACCTGGACGGGATCGAACTTCCAGTAGTCTCGGCCTCTCAGGAAATAGGCAAAACCTGGGGTGAGAGAGGAAGGGTTAGGAGAGACAGGGTCGGCACACCATGCTTTCCTAGCATTTTGTCTTGTTGACTCCCCACAGTTTAATATCAAAATGTATGTTTAATATCCAAAGAGAGCCTGGAGGAGGCAGGAAATGCTGCTAGATTCATTTCACCTAAATCCAGATTTGTGGCTTACACTCCTCTCACACTGTTTTAGTTCTGATGGGAGTGTAGACAGGATGGAGTTTATTTTACATAGTGGGTGGTTTTGAATATGCTGTACCCATGCAGCAGCCTGGCCTTGTGACAGCAGAGGGTACCTAGGACCCGATCAGGGCCTGTGGCAGGGAGCTTGTGAAGACCTACTGCGGAGCATCTTACTGCGAGGAAACTGCTCTGGATGCAGGCTCTGGAAGCGCTGGGGAGCCACTCCACACCCGGAGGCAGCAGAGAGGGAGTCACTGCACCCGCCGTCCCCAGCACCCGGCTGTCCCGGGTATTTCTGCAGCACCGTGACACTGCGTGCAGCGTGGGGCACATCTGGGAGGATGGTGACACTGAAAGCAGCCTGTTTGTTCAGCACAGCTGCCTCGGCTGAACTGTGGGCAGAGTTTCTGCCGTCCTCTCATCACTGCCTGTGTGGAGAGCGATAACATCTAGGTAGGACTCTGTTTCTTTGTCAGAAGTCTGAGTTTTCTGTATCAGATGCTTAAGTGTTGTTGATTGTTCCAATTAATAATTATAAAGCTTCTCACTTCCATGAACAAAGCTTCAGTTCCCTACCTACTGGGGGGAGCTGCCTCTCTATTCACTACATGGCATGTGCTAGGCGGGGAAGTGTCCACAACTACCAAATGTCTAAACCTAGCTGGGAGGCGGCGTCAGGCCGAGCGCCCACCCCAGAGCAGGCCCTGTCCCTGCTGGCACTGACCAAACTCATCCTGAAAAGCAGCATCGATCTCCTGAGGGACCCCGCGCCAGTCGGCCATGGTCCGTGGGTAGATGTTGTCCACCTGGCGGGTGTGAGGGTTGAAGCGCCAGTAGTTGCCTCCACTGAAGATGTAGATCTTGTTCTTCTCAGCCCCCCACACCAGAGCTGCCTGCACGGGGGAAGCAGGGAGGCCCAGCTCCACGATCGGGGTGGGACCAGAGACCCGTCTCTCGCCGTCGTAAATCCAGTACTGAGAATCTGGTAAGGAGGCAGAAAAGGGGAGGGACAGGTTCAGAAGCTCTTTGATGACAAAATTTGGCAGTGAATTGCTGAAGCGGGGCTGGTGCCTTGGCAGAGCTCCCAGGGAGAGCTGTTGGTGAGAGGCAAATGCCCCCCCAGTGCCATGGACACTGACTGACAGTGCCCACAGGGCTGGGAGGGCAAGGTGTTTAATTCCCCTCTCAGTCCAACCCAGAGCTGTCAATGGTGCGATGAGGAGGGCTCTTTTAGCAGCTGCCTCATCTGTATTTGTGGAAGTTATAATGAAAGATTTGGCTTTCCTTACGAGCTGCCAGGCTGCCCTGCCTGGCTTCTCAGAGGCTCATCGTCGTGGTGTCGGAGAGCCCTGCTTCCGATGGGACTGGCTGCAGCCCTTTGGGCAGATGAATCAGCCCTGGCCTTTGGGTTTGCTCTGGTCATGCTGAAGGAAGAGCAGAAGCCGGTGCTGGATAAAGGAACGTACAAAGCTGTGGAGTTTGACAGGGCAAAGCCTGATTCCTCCAACACCTCTGTGGTGAACCCTGGGGCTGCCAGGTGGGGGTAGAGAAGCAAAATGGGTCATGGCCTGACTGGGGGTGGGGGCATGTTCCTTGTGTGCCACATTTCTGTGTGGGACAGAGTGCAGGAACCAGCCCCTACCCTGCCAGCTCAGCTCTTGGAGATTGTACCTGGGCATGCACGGGCACAGGGGGGGCACGCGGTGTAAAGAAGGAAGCTACAGAAACCAGGAAGAAGTTGCCAAGCTGAAGCAGAGACTGAGCATATATTTCCAGTTTAGATTAAAACGGGAGTCTCTAATTACCCTACGGCATGTAATACTTTCCCCTTATCTCAATTTAACTCCTGGTGGGAGCCTGCCAATTTTCACACCGTAAACCCTCGTCTGCAGGTGAGGTGCTAAGCAATGTGTTTATGCAGGAACACTGCCTGCAGAGCCGCTCGCTGCTGTCTGGTGCTCGTCTCATGGTGTTGGGGCACGCACACCCAGGGCAGCTGGGTAGCTACGTTCTGCATCCCTTGCTTGGAAAGAGCACTAGAGAAAACAGCGGAGCTGAAACAGGGCTTGTTGCAGGTCTTGAACTCCAGAGATGGCCACGAGGAGGTCTGGCCCCAGCGTCGGTGACTGATTTTTAATCCCTGCAGAGGCTGGAGGTTGCCTGGATGTGGGCTCACTCAGTCTTGGGGTACTACAGGAGCTCTGCATCCAGGACAGCTGGTGGGAGGTTTTAGTGTCCAATAGTGGTGCTTGCTCCCATTCCCTCAGCTGGGGCTGCTGGAAGCACAACGGCCTCCACCTACCTTGCAGAGGGCTCTGTTGCAGGGAAGATTTTTCTTTTTCTCCTCCTCTTTCTATCCCCAAGGGAGATGGAGATGCCCCTCTTCTGCCAGCAGCATTGCCAGGGCAGAATATCAAAGCAAACATTTGTGTTTCAGAGGAGGAGAATGGGATACTTTGGCTGTGTCTAAACTAAAAGTGACCCTTCCTTCTCTCTTTCCCCCTCAATATCTACTAAAATGTTTAAACTACACAGACAAAAAAACAAACATCACTGGTTTGCTGAGGAGTTCCAGGAGGTTTCTCCTCCCAGGGACTTGTTGGGTCCTGAGTACCCCTCAGTAAAGAAGACACACTTCTGAGCCGTCTGCTCCCAGTCCAGCTCTTACCTCGGAAAAACCAGATATTGCCCAGCGGGTCCTCGAAGGTGGCATCCACAGAGCTTGGGATCCCCTGCCAGTGACGAGAGGCCAGAGCTGGGTAGCCGGCCTGCAGCTTTCCAGCCCGGAGCCGCCACACGTAGCGGGACGTGAAGAAGAACAGCTCGCCCCGGATGGTGGCCGCGGCGTCGAAAGCCGTGTCGCAGGCGTCGGGCTGCACAGACTGACAAAGCACGGCCTGGTCAGCGGCTTGGACCCCCGGGAGCCCCCCTCGCCCAGGCTGGGTTCAGCTGACAGGACATCCCCCTGCCCAGGACTGACCCCGCACTGCACCGGCCACCCCGGTATGTCCACAGAAGGGCTGTACGTCCTCCTGGTGTGCAGGACACCCTCTGCTCCTGGCAGCAGTGCCTCTTCCTAAACGCCTCTTCCTCAGGGGTGCTGCTCAGAGGAAGACCGCCTGGGCACGGTTAGGCAGAAGGAGGTTTAAGCAGCAGGGTTTCCTGCCCGCTGGGATTTACAGCACTTGAGGCAAGCAGCTCCGCCTGGGTCACTAATACAGGTGTCCTGCTCTCAGCCAGATTTGGCTGGGCACGTGCTGCCCAGAGATCCCCTCCCAGCACATCCCAGGCTGGCTGGCAATGCTGGCCAGTGCTGGCCAGTGCTGGTCTGCACCTGAGCTCGGCCACATGGGTGGAAAACAGCCACAAAACCACCTGCAAACCTCCATCTGACCTCCCCGGGAGGACAGTCCTAGCAGCTGGGAACAAGGTGTGGTGTTAGAGGAGGCAGAGGCGAGCTGTTCACTCACCTCCACGTTGGTGATCTCGTTTGTTTCAAGGTCTGGCTGGGGCAGCTCTGCTGGCTGCGTCGGGGTTGGCTCGGGAGCCAGCTTGGGTTTCCCGTAGAGGTACTGGATACCTTGCTTGTCGTCCTCGCTCAGGCTCAGCGGATAGCGGAAGATGTAGAACGGAGACATCAGAGACTTGGAGACAGCCGTGTGCTGCAAGCCCAGGACGTGGCCGAACTCGTGAGCAGCCACCTGGAGGAGGTCGGTGCCTGCAAAGGGAGGAGACGGGAGATGCTTTTGCCTGCTTGATGGAGATGGGCAAGCTGTGCCCGCAGAGAGGGCGCCTGCCCCTCAGGCACATCCCTGCTGCTCGTCAGCTCCTGGCAGAGCAGAGGCATGCTGCCGGAGTCTGACGTGTGGCGAGAGAAATCTGCCTTGGCTACTGGGCTCGCAGGTTGTTCTGGCGTTTTCCCATGTAGCTTTACTTCTTGTGTGTATTTTTAAGGAATCAAAGGGCATAATTAAAGGGATCCACTAATTCTGGAGCACTGCGAGTGAATTCAGACGCTCAGGTGTTAGCCTGGGCATGTTGGTAATTTGTAACTGTCTCTGGGGGCTTCTGCACTCCTTAGCTATCAGGAAATAAAATGTTTTCCGTGTGCTTTTGGGCAGGAGAATTTAGCAGAGAGAAGGAATCTGGCCCATACAAGTAGGCGGTGAGGTGGGAAGGCTGGTTTTTGTTCACTCAGGCTTGCAGCGGTGGTTGTCTAAGGCTGTAATGCAACAGGTTGTGTTTAGGTCACGTCCCCGTCTGCTGTGGCAGCTGCTGGTGTCAGCGGGGCACCCTGCGGGATTAGAGCCTGCGAGTGGCGGCTGCCACACAGGCAGCAGAGGGAGCTCACTTAGTGCTTGGCTCTGGGCTGTGGCAAGAAGGTGACATCTAAAAATCAGCACATAAAAATTCCTCCAGTGCCAAGGCCTGGCCTTTCTATGCCAGGCACACGTGGATGTGAGGGAGATTGTACTTTAGGAATATGTGACTTCACAGCATCTACAAAAGGAGAAGGGGAAAGCAGATTTCAGTATGCAAAAACACGTCGTTTGGCTGGCAGGTGTTACTTCCAACAGATCCTTTTTGAAGTAGATGAATTGTACGGAAAGTTGTAAGAGAGGCATTAGGCAGCAAAGCCTGTGAGCCAAGGCCGTTCGTTGACAAGTCCCAGCGCATTCATTCGCTTGCCTTCAGCCAGAAATCCTCCGAGCTGCAGCCCGAGTGATGGGAAGGGCAGGGTTTGAGCCAGCTGGTCTCGCTGCTCCCAGTGGGATTTCCCTGCTGGCCCGGGGGAGCAGGGCACCGGGGATGCAGCTGGGAGGACAGAGGGGAAGGTGAGCCCCTGCCTTCCTCCGCAGGTCAGCGTCGTGTTGAAGCCATGGATTTTTGCAGCACTGACACAATTAAATCGACACATCCAGGACGGCTGAGAAAGTGGGATCTCTGTGTCAGTGATTAATTACGAACGTTCAGACATTTCTGTTTAGCTTGGCAGGCTCTTTGCTTGATGCTTTCCAGTGTTGGCAGACCTGCTGCACCACTGTCAGATGCTCCGGGGGAGGTGAACGACAGCTCGCCTGCAGGAGCTGCGCTGGGAGCATCGCTGTCCCTCGCAGAAGGTCCTCGGCGTGGACTTCTGCCTCCCGCACGGCTCCGGGCTGACCCCAGGGCACAGCTTCCCCTCCGTCTGTATCATGAGGCTGAGGGCTTCCCCATCTCCGAGAGCTCAGGCAAGGATTAAACCATGTTCATATCATAAAGCTCTTTTCGGCATATTAACTGGCAATTAGCTGCAAAGAGCTTCTACAGCATTTATTTATGGAAGGCATAGAGGGAAAAAGGCCACGGGACAGGGCTGGATTCTGATGGGAACTGGCATCTCTTCTGACAGTTCCTGGTTGGCCTCCAACGCTGTCTGTGGGAGAATGCAGGAAATTCTTCAACAACACAGGCAGCCCCGACGCAGGGTGCGAAGCGGCAGAGCCCACCCACACCTAGGCAGCAGAAGGGCTTCTGCAGCCAGAGCTGGTGCTCTCATTCTTGTTTCGGGGCAGCATGGACCGAACAGGAGACGTGAGGGTCCTGCCCCCCCCCGAGCCAACCTGCTGAGAGCCCTGAACACTGGTATGGACAAAATGTTTGGGAAACCCCAGGGAGGCAGGGGTTGAACTCGGGTTTTGTGATTGTTTCTTCGTCCCTGCACTAATTTTGGTGGGTCTTGCGGAAATGGATGCCCTGGGCGCTGCTCCAGGCCCCAGGCCGTGCTGCGGCGTCTCGTGGATGCTGACGCCAGGCCCCGAGTGCCCAGGCAGGGAGCTACCAGCGTGGATCTATTATTAGCAAAAAAAAAAAAAAAAAAAAAAGAGGCTTGACTTGCTGTGGCGTTGTTTATGGTCAGAACATTCCCAGGCCACAGGGATAGAGCTGGAGCCTGGGTGGCTTCCCTTTATGGACTTGTTCAAAGAGAAAACACTCCGTGGGCAGGCAGGACTGGCTGCTCTGCTGTCCTCTGGAGGACGGCGTTGTTTTTGTGTCAGCTGGCCTGTCACCCGGTGCCGGGTCACACGCTGCTGGAGCCTCTGTCCTCACCGGGACCACAGCGTCCTGGTACTGGGCTTTGATGTGGCTGGAAGGTGACAAGAAAAGACCTGACCACTACCTGCCAGCAGGCTTGTATGTGGTGGGAGGTGACAATATGTACCGCAAAAAGGATGGCTGCCTTTCTGTTTTACAGGGGCCCTGCTCGCAGCACAATTAAACCATTTCTTTGTGCCCTTACGGGCAACCAGGGGCCCCCAGGGCTCCCCTAAAACAGTGCCGTACCCAGGTTGTTCCCAATCGTCCAGGTCTCGTCGTAGTCAAAGTGGACGTCCCCCTCCCGGTGCGTCTTGGGGAAGAACGCGTGCGCCAGGATCCCGCCGGGCCCGTCGAAGGGCAAGTTGTCTCCGTGCCAGTACCTGGGGGGAGAGCACGGCACAGCTCAGGCACACGGCCGTGCAGCTCGGGTGCACAGCACCACACGGCCAGAGGTGGGGAGCGGCTGCGAAGGGACGGCAGCTCTCACCGCCACCGCAGCCATCCCGCGATCCACCGGGATCTGGGTTGCAAACCAGGTTCTGTGTCAGGGCACTGAGACACAGCCCAGTCGCACCAAGCCCTGGGGAATTTCTAATGGGTTTCTCAGGATGTTTCTCTCCTCCCCCTGCTCTGCTTTCAGCACAAAGCTGAGGATGGAGCCTAAAGAATTGAGGAGGTGGCTGCCAGACCTGAGATCAAGCCGACGCAGCTGAGCGGCGGGGGGATGCGGAGGGGCCGCCTGCAGAGAACCCAGCCAAACCCTCGGGTCCTCGCTCAAGCCAAGCCCACCGGTGACAAAAGAAGGAAACCCACGAGAGATGTGACCACTTTAGAGAGCTGAGGGAGGCACAGGCAAATACACACAACGTGAATCACATCACGGCTTGGACAGTCTCCACCGCCGTTACTAGTTTTGTGCAAACAGGCAGCAGAGGGAAGTCTTTGCCCCCGTGCGTCTTTTGCCAAAAGTGAATTTCAGGCCAAGAGCCAAGGTTCGTTTAACCAAGAAGCTATATTTGTCTTCGGGCAGACAGTTAGGTTTTCAGTCAAGGGACAGGATGGAGGACCTGAAGATGTAACGTCAAAACAAAACACTTGGGAAAACAGCCCGTGGGCAGAGGAACGTAAATGTACCCGGAAAATTAATGAAGGATCGGTGACGGTACTGCACACAGCCAGCACGGAACAGCTGTGCTTGCACCAAGCAGCCCACATGTGACAGCAAACAAAAACATCCCCGCGTCTGGAGGCAGAAATGTGAGTGTTGAAGTGCCTGTGCTGAGTGCTGGCAGCTCCATGCCCTGGCTGCAGCCTGGGGTCCGGCGCTGGGTGCTGCTCCGGCTGCCCCCCGCGCTCACCTTGTGAAATCGATGACGATGTCAGCCCGGCCCTCCTGCACCTCGGTGAAGGTCAGCGGCGTCACGTCGCTCCAGACTTTCAGAGCTTCCTCGATGGTCCTCCTCACCTTGGCTTTTACAAGTTGCCACGGGAACCTGATAATTCTGAAAGGCAACAGACACCAGGTGAAGAGGGCATCAGCTGCTGTCCCGTGGTCGCTGCTGTCATGAAGACACCATTTGTAGGGTCAGTGGCATTAGGGCTGCCACTCCCTCCTCCCTGCCACACCAGAGCATCTCCAATCCACAGAAGCACTGCTCCGGCACCCTCTTCTAAGCACCAAACCCCATCAGTGCTGAAACCCTTGGGCTGTGGGCCCAGAGCTGAGCTCTCTGCAGACCTTCACAGAGCTGTGTTTTTCCGGAGCGAAGGGCCGCAGTGTTTTCCAGGTCTGTCCTCTGTGAATCCGCCCCACAGAGGTGCCTGGCAGTGCTGGGATGGGATGTCAGCTCCTCAACCCCTGCATTTTTTGCCCCTGGAAACCTGGGCTTGCTCAGAGCAGCTGCTGCCTCTTCTGCCCCCCTACAACGGTGTCAGGTCTGCCGCAGAGGGAGCTTTCCCTCCCCATTCACAGTGTTGGTGTGCGTTCACCTCAGCTGTGTTCCTTCCTTTAACACTGTTGACCACAGAAAAAAAGGAAGAAGCCTTTCTGTTATCTGTAGCCTCCTAACGCCATGAGGAACAGAGCCTCCCGCACTCAATTAAGCGCAGGATGATGAACACGCTGTCAAAGTCCATACGAGTGTGCTCACTCCTTCACTTGTGTCCCTGTGGGCAGGAAGCACAACCCTCCCTGAAGCCTGCTCAGCAGATCCGCAACTGAGAAGGTGTGGGCTGATTTGGGCAAAACTCTCCCCTGAAGTCGTGTTTACGGGAACATCAATAACAGCAGCATGAAAGGGTCGTTTTAAAATAAACTGTGAGCTGATCCCACGGAAAGGTGGCTGGGGGCGGGGAGCGGGGGACAAAAGCACGGCGGGAGCGGGCTGCTGGCGGAGGCTCCGCTCGGGGTGAGGTGGGTTTGATGTTGGGAAGCGAACGCACGTGCGGGGAGTGATGCTGGGGCTGCACAGAAGATGTTTGGACAGGGGTGGGTGAGCAGCTGTGTTTATGGGAGCACGTGTGTGAGGGGACGGGGAGGCGCCGGGCATGATCCCGCTGGCAGTTCTTGGTGTGTGGCTGCCCGGCCAGGCTGGCCGTGCCCGGTGAGGGCAGCCCTGCGTGAGCTGCAGTGAGGGAGCGTCAGACGGAGGGGTTTGGGGAGGGAGAATCAGGCCGTCCTCACTCCCATCTTGTATCTTCCTTACTTGTAGGTGAGGTCGGTCTTATCCCAGCGTCCCCCGGAGAGGACGAACCGCTTCTGCCGGTTGCGCCCGTTCTGGCCGTCCGGCAGCGCCGGCAGGTCGGGCACGCCGCACCGGGGCGGGTTCCAGCGAGCCGCCTGCTCATCCGCGCCCATGGGGAAGCCCTTGGTGGGCACGCCGGTCCCCACGGCGTTCACCAGGGACAGCAGCCAGGGACTCTGCTCCTTCCAGGTGTGATGTTTTCGAGCCACGTCCTAGAAGAGAAAAGCAAAGCCGTGACTTGTGTCTGGGAAGAGAGGGCCCGAGGCAGCGATGGCCGTCTGCCCACAGCAGTCCTGCAGTGGTGAGTTCCACCTCTCCCTCGGCTGTTCCCCTGCTGCTAGGGAACGTCCTGCTCCCCACAAATATCCCCGCTCATTCCCTGGGCTCCTGCTCCCAGGCTGGGTCACACCTGGGGCCTGATGCCATGGCACCCCCTAAGCACCGGCCTATTTTTGGTCCGCTTTGCCTTGGCAGCTGGCCTGCAGGAAATGCTTTTGCAAACTGTGGATGAGAACCAGACCCTCCAAAAACGAAACAAATCACCAGGGAGTAAATTCTCCCCCTTTGCCCCACATCCTTTTAGTATTCCTCCTGGGCCTGGTCGGGGTGATGTGAATGGGAGGAAGCCTTTAGTCCAGCAGCAGACGGTTGTGCTCCCTGTTCTCCCCCCTGTGGTGTCCTGGGGTGCTGAGCAGCCCTCCCCACGGCTGGGGGACAGCACAAGCTGGAGGGACAGCAGGACACACGGATGTGGGGTGACTCCGAGCCCCGCACAGAGCAGCAGTGCCTGTCCCTCCAGCTCCCATCGCTGCCTGAGGTCACCGACTCTGGAGAGGAATGGACAGGGCCATGCCCCCTCGCCTCGCTGTCCCTGTGGCACTGCTGGGGGGATGAGGTCACCTTCGCTCTTCCACACTTAATTAGAAAAGTGTTTTCCCCCTTGGCAGCATTAATTAGTACTAATTAACTGACTTCCATTGGTTTCTCACCTAACAGTAGGATTACGGGGCACAGAGCCACCTCGGTACACAACCCAAGGTTCACCTCCAACCTGCTGCGAGGCGTGTGGGGCGAGCTTGGTCCCTGCGTATCCGCACTGCGCAAGCCCCAGGTCCCAGTGCAGATTTTTTGGCCTGTTTTTGTGCAATTGAATTTAAAGAGCAAACTGAGCACCAGCAGGGCTCGAGGAGCAGCAGTGACACATCTCTGCTCAGGCAGGCTCTGTGCCACAGGGCTGGGGCTGGGTTTAGGGGTCCCCTCCTTCCCCTGCACAGAGCTGCCTTCTTCCAGCCCAGCTCTCCTTCTGCTCAGCTGGGGACGCGAGGGTCGGGCTGGCGGGACGCCAGCGCTGCCACGATGCCGTGTAATCAGCGTGCTGCCGTGGCTCTGCTCCCCTACAATGAGCCCATTCATGCGAGCAGAAATGAAGTGTGAAGCCCTTGGCATTAATTCCGCTACCGCGATGGCCCCGTGCCTCGGAGCGATGCGCAGACGGACGCAGGAGCCAGGGAGGTCGCACGAGGTGCAGTTCAGGTGTCCTGCTCCTGGTACGTCCGTAACCACTGCAGCCTCTGCTTTGTCCTCCCCTGCAGCCGGCCTGGGGCTCAGCACCTGCCACCCCGCACTGACCCCGTCCTGGTGTCCCTCTGCACTTCGACACACCAGGAGCCGCTCCACTAACAAGTGCCAAAAAAGCCACTTTACGTCCCGTACAGCCCACCAGCTGTGGCACAGGGAATCAAATACTCAGTGAAAGGTGTCCTTCCAAGAGGAACTCTCTGCGAGCTACCCGGCACCCTGTCTGGGTGGGCAGCTGATGCCACGACAGCTGGCAGAAGGCACTCACAAGGTTCACGTCCTGGCCAACACCTTGCCCTCAGCCCCCACGAGACCCTCTGCTAAGCACACGATGGCAGCTGTGCCTGCTGGTGCTTTTCACCTAAGCTCAGCCTGAAAGGCTCTCGGCTCCTCGCGCTGCTGCCATGGGTGATGAACATGTCTGCGTTCCCAGGGACCAGGAGGCGCAGGGCAGCTGCTCTGAGGCACGTGGAGAGCAGCAGTGGAGATGGACCCTGGGGAAAGCCCTCGCTGTGGAGCTGGGACAGGTCGTGCAGGTAGGCGAGTTGGCTGAAGCTGATCCAGATGGGCTTTTTTGTCTTGGCTATGCTAACGAGATCCACTCAGACTGGGGGCCTGACGGGTGGAGGGAAAGTTGGTTGCTGGTTTCCTGGCTGGGAGCACTGGTGTAAACTGGAGATTTATCACCCTCCTCCGAGCAGGGCCATGGTGGAGGAATTGCCTGGTTCCTTCTTGCCCTGAGCGAGCCCCTGTGCAGGGGCAGAGGGGAGGCTGGTTTAGTCTCTCTGGTTGACTTAAGGCCACTGGCTCCAACTCCAGCTTCCAGCCACCCAGAGCTGCCTGCAGCTGCGTGACCGGGCCGGGGAGGGGACACCAGGCTAGGGAGGGGACGCTGTGAGTGGCCTGGCCGGAGGCAGGAGGTCAGACCTGCCCTGCTGCCCCCTCGCCCCCAGACAAACAGAGGCGGGCAGCGAGCTGCTCTCTGCCGTCACTGCACCGACATTAACACGATGGCAGGAAAGGGCTGGAAAATGCCACTGCAGGCGCAGCCGGCAAGGGGAAATGTTACGGGCAGAAACCACTCGCCAAACAATGCCCAGGAGACGTGTCAGGCTGGAGATTTCAGCCTCCTTGTCGGGACACACCTCGCTGCAGTCACTTCCCAAGGCTTCGATAACACATCCTCTCGCTTGAGATTGCATCCTTCCCACCTAGCGCGGCAGCCGCCCCGCTCTGGGACGGGTGGGAATTTCGGGGAGCTCCTGCTTCGTTCTCCCAGGCTGTGGCATGCCCCAGCTGTATGCCTGGGGGTTTGCTTAGGGCCGTGCTGCTGCTGAAGTGAGTACAAACCTGCTGAGGGCGCTGAGGAAGGTGCTGGCTGCTGGGTAACCACCAGGGCACCCCCGCTTCTCCCATCCCAACCCAGGAGGGGACAGGATTACTGGAGACCAGAAGTAAAGGGAGGTCCCTGCAAGCCAGGGAAGGCCTTCAGAGTGCGGAGCTGGATCAGAGCGCAGGGACAACGCCTGCAGGGAAGACGGGAAACCAGACGAGAGCCTGCCTCACCCTCCAGCAATCCCCCTTCAGCTGGGGGGAAGCTGAGGGCTGCAGGGAAGGGAGCCTGCCAGGGATGGCTGCCCCCAGCCCCCCAAAACCCTCCCGTGCACAGGCCTGCCTCTCAGCCTCCGGCTCAGGTGTGTGCAGCCCCTTGCGCTGCCCTTCACACGACAGCCCACATCAGGGATGGCTGCTGGGCTTGGGGACAGGCAGCTTGCAGCCAGAGGAAGAAGGCAGTGAGGACAGCAGAACAAAGCTGTGGGCAAAGCGTCTCTTCCTAGCAGCCTTGTGACCAAAAGGCTGAGGGGGAACAGGAGGGAAAGGACAGATCCCACGGGAGAGCAGAAACCACTGTGGAGGTGCAGGCTGCCCACTCGGTTCCTTCCAGCTGTATCAGCCCTTGAGTGCTGTGACACAACAGACATCGCTCTGGCTCTGCTGGGGCCAGATGAACACCAGCCAAGCTTCCCAGGAAGTGTCCCAGCCATCCCGAGGAGCCAGGAGCATCTTTAACCTCAGCGTGTTGGGCAGCACTCGCCCCCCAGAGCCTCCCAGGAGAAGCAGCTGGAGCAGCACAGCTAAAACGGGTATATGAGAAACTCAAGAGCGAGCCTGCCGCCTGACACTCACAGTCTCGGTGCTCTCCCCCGCCTGGGTCCATCTTCTGCCGCCTGCCCTGTGTGTAAACTTGTCTTCTGTCGTGCAGCTAATTACCTCCCTGACTGGGCTCCTGCCTGCTCCCGCAGCACGGACATGAAAGGAGACCCCCTCCCGTCACACCGGGGGACTGGGCAAGTTACAGCACGAATCCCATCAGTCTCGGATACTTCCCCTGTCACTGGGGGCTATTTCCTCTTCTGCTGCGAGATGAGCTGATGGGTTTTCTCCCCACCTCCCTGCCCCTTCTGCTGCTGCTTTTCCATCTCTCCCCGCTCTCTCCTGTTACGCAGACTGTTCGGCAAGGCCCTGGTGCGTGCTGCCCCTTGGCTAGCAGGATTATCCTCCTGCCACCTCTGAGTCTGCACCTTGGAGCACTCCATCCCTTAGCTCAGGCTGTGGGGAAGGAGAACAAGATGTTTTCTCCTGCGACCCTCGTGCAGGACAGTTCCCGCACCCTGCTTCTGACCGCTGCCGGGTGGCCGTGTCCCCCCGAGGCTCTGCACCCCGAGCAGCCTGCAGTGATGTTCTTGCCTGACCCCAGCGCTGGTGTCCTCGTGCAGAGTACCAGTACTTTGGCCAGCCTGCCTCTCAGCCCAGCATGGATTTGCAGGGGCTGGATTTGAAAGTGTGGCTACAGCCGCTAATTAGCACCAAAGCTGGAGCTGCTCCCCTCCGGAGTGGAGCACGGGGACAGGCTGCGTCCCAGAAGTTGGTGCTGGATGTCTGCAAAGGTGTGAATGCCACAGCTGGAAGGTCATGGCAAAGACAGATTTTTTTGTGGTCTGTTCAGCTCCTGAGCTCCTGGTGAAGAAGCACTGTTAGTGGAAACAACATAAATTCACTGGAAATAATGCGTAGGCAAAGCCACCAGGTCTATTGATCTTGCCCCAGGAAGAGGCAGTCTCCCCGTGCCTCTAACTGGGAATTCTTTGCTTGCACAAAGTCCATCTGTACCAGGACTGGCTCCTTTGTGCTGGGCTGCAGCCTGGTCCTACTGCAGGGCAGAGGGAACACAAAGGCGAAGGCCAAACCTTGGCCAAATGGGAGGTGCTGCAGTGCCGGGCCCGTGCACACAGCTGGAGGTTCCCCCGTGCTCGCTCCCGTACCCCGTGGCACCACCAAGCACGGCCTCCTGGGGCCTGACAGTTTGTTTCCGGATTATTTGGTGATAGTTGTTGTTGGCAACGAAAAAGGGAAAATGTTTATTTTTCCTAAGCAACGTGGAACATGAAACATTGTAGACTGCAAATGTTTGTGCCCACAGTCACAATGAAAGGGCCCGGGCTCCAGTGTAACGAGAGAAAGCAAATGAATAAACACCGCAGGACTATTTTTATTATCAGACACTTTAATTACGTGACAGTTTGCGAGTCTAGTCCATCAATAACACCGCGACCACACTGCTGGTGTCACCCAAGCAACAGTTTGCCAGAAGCAGGAGTACTTAGAAGGAAACAAGCCGCAGGATGCCAGGACAGCAAAAGGTCTCAGGAGCCCTTAGGCTGATGACCTGGAAATACCCCTGAAACCAAGAAATCGCTCCAGGATGCAGCACGCTCCAGCCAGAGGAGGAAGGGGGCTGAGATACTTTGTCCATTGTGCTTTTACAGCCATGTTGAGGTGAGCAACGAGCTACTGGTGCTCAGCCCAAGGACAGCAGCCGGGACATCTCCCACGGGTACAGCCACCGGGCACGGTGCAGCCCTCTCCCCAGCTACGGGAGACGTTCTGCCCTCAGGGCGTGTGTCCTGCTCGGGTGTGCGGGCTGGGATCTCCAAACCCACAAACGCTGTCTCCCTGCCAAATCTGCCAAAGATATCTGGTGGGTTTTTCCCCTCTGCTAATTTTCAGAGCCACTTACGTGAGATGCCGATGGCTCCGCTGCTTAAATCCCGCTGTGAGGAGGAGAACAGCTAGAAGCAGATTCAGCACTGCTTCCGCTTGCGGTACAGGCTGCCTATCAGCACAGCACAATACCCAGGAACCCTCCAGTTACCCGTGTGCCACACTCAGGACTGCTATGAACGAGCATCTCTGGTGTGAGAAGTCACTGCAGGACAGTGTTGCCACAGAAGACCCTTTTTAAACAACAGACCTACACCTGCACCCTGCAAGCCCCCCCGAGCTATGCTGCCGGGCAGGACGTGCACCGGGGAGTGAGTAAAGTGCAGGGGGCTCTGCCCCAAAGTGCTCCTCTCCTCCTGCCCTTTTCTCCCTTTCCAGCCCCCGTGGTCAGCACCGCCCGAGTCTGCCACACTGCAGGGTGTGCGTGTGTTGCATGTGAAAGCACAAACACAACAAGCCCGCTGGAGAATAACTGCTTACATGTGTCTTGAATCTCTCGCAGAGCAGAGGATAAACATGCCTAAAATTACCCCGGCGCTCACTGCGGTATTTAAATAGCCAAACCAAACAGTGCAAATCAAACCCTTCCTGCAGGAGCTGCCTCGCCGCCTCGCTCCCCCCGGCGCCTGCGGGGAGGGCAGCGCAGGGCACCCCGGGGGGACAGCCACGGGGTACGGCTCCGAGCGACGATGCTGGCAGCTGGGGAGGTGCCTCCGCTTCTCCACCGAGAGTTTCCCAGCGAAGGGACTGGCTTGGATTTCCCAGGGGAGACGGAAGCGATGCAGGAATTCAGCGTGCGCGCGTGCACTGCCCCGGGACTGCAGCTCTTTTGTTCTCGAGTTTTACAGTGGACACCAGGCACCGCCTGTGTTTTGCTCTCAGTTTTCCCTTCCTTTGGGTGTTAATGTAAAAGTGAAGGAGGGCTGTGAACTTTGCTACAAGGAGCACAGCTTCTTCTGCAATTTGCCCTGTGCAGCCAGGTCTTAAAATGCATCTTAACCCTTGTTTCCCCTCCGTCCCCAAACTACCGCTGTTGTGACTTGGTGCTGGAGCACCCAACAGCCCCAGCCGTGGTGCGAGGCGCTGGCTGGGGGGTCCATGCCCACCCCTTCAACAGCACAGCTCGAGGTCACCAACTTCTGTCTCCCAGGAGCGAGTCTCTTCCCTGCTCAGCCCTTTGGCTCCTTTCTCATTCATCAGCCTCCGGCACAAGGTGCACAGGGAGGAAAGTAGCTGCAGTTAGACATGGGGAAACATCTTGTGCAGAGGGACTGAAAATAGCCAGGAGAACATGTGAGGGCATGGCACAGCTCTTACGAGAGGGCAGAGAAGGGGTGAGGCCAGAAACTTGTGCACGGGCTGCTGCCAGCCCTGCAGTGCCCCTTCAGCTGTTCCGTGCGGAGGTGTGCCCTGCCTGGGTGCTGGGAGAGGGACGAGGCGCGTTGCAAGGTGCGCTACTTGTATGTGAGAGCAACCACCGTCTTTGCCTCGGAGGCACCAGAATGACCTTCAGAAGCCTTGATGCCAGGTGAGGAACATGTACCCTCAGGGGAATCTATTTGGGATGGAGAGGACATCTATATGAAAGGATGGGAAAACATCTGACCATTTCAAACCCCAAGGCAATGCAGCCACCAGCTCCAGAAAGACTGAATGAAACATCGACTTACAACCCCGAGCTCTATGTGGCTGGTCAAACACACCAGCACGAGATGTTCCCTAACAAAACATATCTGTAGGAGCATCACACGGAGTTACTCCAGCCAAGACAAAAGTATGAGCACTCGGGATGGAGAGCACTGTCCCAGGGTGAGAAGGAAACCATCTCGGGGCAGCCGGCTACCAACTGCGGGGCCCTAATCGAACTCTGCAGGCAGTCAGCAGCCGCACTCACATCGAAAGGACACAAAAGTGAGAGTCGCAGACGGACGAGACCGAGGGTGTGAAACCCGTAGCTGGCTTCCCTCTCCCCTGTGATCCCCACGGGTCCTTGCTGGCAGCAGGAGCAGGACCAGAGGCTGCGCGGGTCCCTCCAGCAGCGGCGGCTTCTCGGCGTGCGCACGGCCGAGCGCGAGGCACCCCGCCAGCCCGGCACACGTCCCGCACGAAGCAGCCGTCGGCGGCCGTACGCCGGCGGAGCCCTGCCCTCCCCGCACGCCACCCAGCCCGCTGCTCGCCGCGCTGGGCTCTGGGTGGAAGAAGCGTGCAGAGCGCTGCCATCGCTGCGGGGACACCTGGCTCCCCTTCCTCGGTGCCGAGCGCGGTGACATTTTGTTGGGAATGCCACCAGCGCGTTGGGGGCCGAGGTTGCGCTGTGCCAAGTCCCAGCCCACAGGCTCTTTAGCAGCCAGGTCAGAAAGCGCTGGGATGACAGAGCTGCTGACAAACCCCCGCGGACCCTGCGCCAATCCCCCGGGCTGCTGCCGGGCGCTGTCACCGCTTCGTGGCACGCCGGCGGCTCGGGTCCCATAACCCAGCTCCCAGCACAAGCAGCCCCCTGTGTGCTCCCCCCCAAGTCCCTCACAGACAGCTCGTGGCTCGGGTGCCTGGCAGGAGCAAGAAGCAAGCCCAGAGCTCCCCTAAACCCCAGCCCCCCGAAAAAGAAACCCCCCAAAAAAACTCCTCAGAGCCCCAACGCCCCCCGAAGCCCCAGAGCCCCCCTCCCGCCAGCTCTCCTCACTCAACCCTTTCCTCCCGTCCCCAGCGAGCTCTCCTCTTCCCCCAGCCCCGGCGGGACCCCCGACCCCGGTGGGACCCCCGACCCCTCCGGGACCCCCCCGAACTCACGGGCTTGTGAGGGCGGCGGGCGGGCGCGGCGGGCGCGCGGTGCAGCAGGGCGGCGGCGAGCAGGGCGGCGGCGGGCAGCGGCGGCCGGGCCATGCCGGGCGGCGGCCGGGCTCGGACATGGGCCGGGGCTGAGGGGCGGGCTGGGGGTGTGCGTGTGGCGGCGACGGGGGTGTCCCGCAGCGCCTTTTATCCCCCCCCCTCCACCTCCTCTCAGCGCCCGCCCGCCCTTTTGTTCTCCCCTCGCCGGGCCGCGGCGCTGCGGGGCTGAGGGGACGCGGCCGCCGGCCCCCGGGCGGAGCCGGGCCGGGAGGGGGCCGCCCCGCCGCCCCCCTCCTCCTCCTCCTCCTCTTCCTCCCCCGAGGTGTGTGTGGGGCCGTATCTCCCCGCAGCCTGCCCGTTTGCAGCCCCGGGAGCCGGCGGGGCCGGGGGAGGAGGCCCCCGGGGGGCTCCCAGCAGGGCTCCGTCCCCTCGGCTTGGTGGTCCCCGAGGGGCTCGGCCACCGCCGTCTGGGGGTTCACAGAAGCCCCGGCTCAAAGGACAGGTCCCCAGAGGTTCCGCACGGAGAGGGAGGTTGGACAGGCTCCCCAGGGACTGGGCACGGCACCCAGCCTGACGGGGTTGTGGTCTGAATTTTGGGGTGGACCTGCGAGTTGGACTCCGTGGTCCTGGTGGGTCGCTCCCAGCTCGGATTTTCCCTGATTCTGCTGCTGCATGGGAGGATGGGAGGACAGTGAAGGTGTGTTGCAGCTCCCCCGTCCCTTGGGACCTCCCAGGGACAAAACCCAGTCCTTCTACATCCTTAGTGCCTGCCCGGGCCTCTCAGTGCCCACGGGGAAGATGTGACCTCTGGATTTAATGCAGGAAACGTGTCTGCATCACTGCTTTGCCTGTAAAGGGCTCGGCTGGAGCCATCCATGTGCACCCAGCCCTTGGCTGCCCACCTGCAGGAAGGCTTTCCCTGTGCAGGGCGCTGAGGAAGAGGAAGGCAGGGTGCACCCCAGTTTGGAGATGCCGTAGCCCCCATGAGCTCAGCCTGGAGACAGAGGCAGGCAGCGCACAGCTCTGCTTTCTTGGTTCCTGTTTCTGTGGGAGAAGCCCTGGACTGTGTCAGCATCCCCTCAGCAGACAGAGTTTAACTGCAAATTGGTTCAAGAAATGTATGTAAATAAGGAGGCTTTGATCTCCAGCTGCCTGGGCTGGTGCGCAGGGAGTTGGTAAGGCTTCCTGACATCCCGGACCGTGTGACGGTTTTATTTGTCTGCGATCAATTGTTCGTGTTTTGCTTTATGGGAACCATATTTAGGGTGTAAATACTGAGTACGATAAGCAGATGCAGGAAGAACGAGCCTGGTGGCGGCCGTGCTTGGATGGCGCCGCGGTGCTGAGCAACGGGAGAGGAGGCAGAGAAGTGAAATCCCGGCCAGCAGTCGCACGGCATCGCGTGGCGGGCGGGCGGCAGCCGTGCCCTGACCTGGCCCCACAGCAGCAGGGCACGGATCAAACGCGGGGGCACCCCCAAAGCTCCGTGCCTGGTCGCAGCCCCAGCCCCACCATCGCTGCCAACACCGCAAGCACTGGGACTGGCAGGAGGCGTCCCTGCATCGGAGCAGTGTGTCAGGAGTGTCCCGGAGGTTTGTGAGAGCAGCCCGGAGGGAAGAGGCAGGGAGGCAGTGCTCGCCTGGGCTGCGTGCAGTGTGCGCTCCTGCTGGTCCAGCTGTGCACGGGAACGCAGAGCAGTTCCCACTTTCTTGCCTTGCTCTGAGCCAGACAGCTGGGTCTTAGCAAGGAAGGCTTTGTGTCTCTTTTCTTTAGTGCCTTTCATTTGAATGGCTGGTGTCTCCGGGAGCTCGGTGCCTTCAGCCCATGCCAGTGGAGTCTGTCGGTGCCCCGGGGAAGCAGGGAGAGGCGTGGGAGCAGCCTGCGAGGCAGCGACAGGCAGTTTGGCTCTTGTTAAAAAAGGGAGACTTTGGAAGGGGGCGTTCTGGGAAATGCAGCCCTTCCAGAGACGGGACCGTGCGTGAGAACGGCCGGCTCCTGCCAAGACACTGAACACAAAAGAAAGTGCATGGTGTGTTTGGGTTTCCCAACATTTCCCAGCAGAACAGGGACGTGGTTAGCAGCGGGAAGATGGCCCATTGGGTGGGTTGGGAGCTCACCTTGTGCACGGGGCCAGCCCAGGCCCTTTTGCTAACCCTCCTCTGCTGGGAGCTCTCTCTGTTCATGCCTCGTCCCTACCTCAGTTTGCCTCTTGCTGTACCAGGGCTGCTGGCAGATGAGCTCAGGCTTCCACCCCAACCCCAGAGCACCGACAGCCTGACACCTCTCAGTGCAGGCGCTGCCTGCTCGCTTTCCCACATCCCCTGCCGGGCTGGAGCCAAATCTGGGGTTCAGCGAGCTCGCGGTGGCTGCAGGAGCTCTGTGGAAGCCTTCGTGATCAGTAGGTCCCGCCAGTCGCTGCTGGTGCTGATGCAGCATCCCCATGCGTGGCTCCTGGTGCCTGACAGCTGCCCCCCCATCTCACACCAGTGGGATGGATGTCTTAACATGGCCCAGCAAGTTTTCTTTTACTCCCAGATTTCGAGAAAAGGGGGGAGGTCTCCCTGCACCTCTGGAAGGTGCCAATGGGACCAGGGGTGGGGAAGGAAGCCAATGGGACCGGGGATGACACGGGGAAACCTCTCCTCAGTCCTGTTGTGCTGTGTCACACGCACAGTGAGCTCTGAGGTCTCAGAAACGGCGTGCATGGGTGGCTGGAGGATTCCCCTCTCCCTTTGCTCACAACTAGCTCCCTCTGCTCACTTTCCCGGCTCTCTGGGTAATCCCCATTTGGCTGGATTTGGAGGACAGTTCGCAGGGGTTTAGCTTTGGCTGGCCGTAGTCCCAGAGCATTTTGTTCCTTTGGTGCTGATCGCCACGTGAGCCTCAAAATGCACCAAGGCACCAACCTGTGTGCAAGAGGAAGGGAAGCAAGGGCAGGTCCGACTCTTCTCTGCTGTGAGCAGCAAGGAGGTGGCATAGCTCTCGGTCAGTGGGGCCATTTCACCGCGAAACTGCCGTGAGACACTGCTGAGGCACTTTGGACTGAGAGCAGGGGGCGAGGAGGTCTCTGAGCAAAGGGGAAGGGGGAGGTGAGAGAGAAACTGAATTTAAATGGATTAAGGCTGTCTGTCCAAAGTCCTTTTGTTTCCTGCCACCTCCCTGGTGTGACTTTCACAGCTGTGTTCTGTGTGGCTCAGGGCCTGGCTTCGGGCTCCCTGCAAAGCCAGCATGGAGCCAACACCTTGGGGCATTTCCCGGAGCAGCTGGAGGAGGGCCCCGGGGCCAGTGCCTCAGGACACAGAAACCCTTTCGATTTTCCTAATGCCTTTCCTGTGCTCTCTGTAGGTGACAGCCTTATGAATTGATGTCTCCGGCATCACGGCCCAGTGGGTGACAAATGGGAACGCATCCCCATCAGGCAAGTCTCTGTTCTCACCCTCTGCTTTCAGGGCTTCCCCTTTGCTTTGGCCCTGGCACCGTGTTTTCCTGGGGCAGCCAAAGTGGGTGTTTGTACGGTGATGGTGGGGGCAAACAGGGCTGGGGGCCGTGCGGTGAGCTGCCCTGGCAAACACCAGGGCTGGGGAGGATTTCCCACTTGAACAGGCCTTGAACTACCAGGTTGTCCTCCTCAGCTGGCAGCCCAAAGCATGGGCATGGGGAAGGGGCAAGAAGAGGACTTGGAGTTACTGGAAATTTGGCCTTTGGGCCTGGACTTACAAGTGGAAAAGTGGTATCTAAAGTGATAAGTAAAAATGTCTGTTGGTTGGCAAAATCCTTTGCTTCAAAGACATTTTAGATTATATATATATTTTTAATATAATGACTTGTGCAGGCTGATCTGGATCCAAACCATGCACCTTCAAAATTTCAATATATATATGTATGTATTTTCTGCATTTCAGCTCCACTGGGCTGATACAGCAGCCTCAGTATGAATTTCCAGAAAGTTTTGCTTGGGCCACTACTACTTATTCTGTATTTATTTGGTTTTGTCGTTTTAAAAAACCTTCTTTGACCTTTGTTCTGGGCTTGGTGTGGAGTCTGTTGAGTTTAGGATCTGCTGTGCGTACGGCCCTCGCTAAACCAAGGGGCACGCTTGGAGCACGGTCCCTGGGCTGGGTGCATGCTCCCTGGGATGAGCTGCCCTGCAGGCACTGCCTCCCCCAAGCCAAGAACACAGGAAGCAGCAGGAGGGTAGCACGACCGTCCTGCACCCACCTCCCAGAGCCTGCCTTCCCTCGGCACAGCTATAAAACGGAGCACGTTTGTCCAGGCTGCTGTGCCCCGTAGGTTCTTACGCAGCCCTGTGCACGCAGCCCCTGTGCTGCCAAGACATGTTCCTCGTGTCAGGGGCTCGGCCCAGGAGTGGGTCCGTGTGGGAGCAGCTAAAGCAGCTGCAGCCCCTCGTTTCCCCGTTAACTCCCTCTCTGCAGCACACCCGGCAGCTCACGCGGTGCCGGAGCCACGCAGGGCCGTGCAGCTCTTCCTCCCCCTCTCCTCCCGCAGCCCGGTTTCAGCTGCATCCAGCCCTGGGATTCGCCCCCAGCAAGCAGCTCCCTGCTCCGCCGTGGTCGGCGCGGGCACCGGCGGGCTCCAGGCTCGGGGAGAGGTAGGCCACGGTGTTTGTTGTCTAATCAGCTCCTGCCCCGTGCCAGGAGCGGAGCTCACACAAACAGCACGGGGCTCCGGTGAGAAGCGCTGCCTGCGAGATAAGCCGGGCACCAAAACACATCCATCTTCGCGTCTCTTGGCCTGAGATGGAGTTTCATCTGCTGGCATTTTCCTGGCGTAGGCTCAGTGCACAACACAATTCACCTCAGGAGCCAGACGCCTGGGAGCCAGCTCCCATTTCGGGCAAGAGGTGTCAGCCCCGGCTTGCACAGAGGGCGAATGCGGTGAGAAGCTGGCGGTTGAGGCACACTCTGCACAGGAGAGGGGTGCTGGCCCGGCCAAGCCCCCGTGGCAGCACGGCCCTGCCTGCATGCTGCGCCCAGCAGCGCTCATCCCTGAGCAAAAGGGCAAGCCCCGGTAGCAGAGCCGCGCTGAGCAGCCCCCGGCCCCGGTGAAGAGCTCTGAGCCCTTGGTGTGGGCACGGCACAAAGAAGCGGCCCCTGGGAGGCTCCGAGACGCAGCGTGAGCACGGAGCAGAGCTGGCTCCAGCCCGCGGCTCAGCGATAAGGAGGCTGCTAGTGCCGTCTTGCAGCGCGCTCGACCTGCCAGATTTCCGCAAATGAGACGTCCTGGTGAAACACCCCCACCTTCGCCTCCCTCTGATCCCCTCCGAAGCGGAGCCGAGATTGGAATGTCTCCTGGGATATGATTCCCTCTAGCCTAAGGGGGACTGCGTTAATAAAATGCAGTGCAAGATGTGAAGGCGATGGGGGAGGGAGGGAGGCAGGGCTGCGGGGACGAGGCTGTTACGAACACGCTGTGGGTCTGCTGGAAATGTCCCGTCCTGTCCTCCCTCCCCTTGTCCCCGGCACTGAGCTGTGGAATTCAAGGTGTGGGCTGAGGTGTTCTTCACACTCGTTTCTGCTCAGAAAAGTCAAGCTCCCCATCTCCCTCCTGCTGCCCCCTCCTCAGCAAACCCCACTGAACTGACGGGCAGCGCTCCTGCCCCCCTGCATTGCTCGGGCATCACCCAGCCCGTGCTTTTCAGTGAACTTAATTATAAAGTAAGGATTTACAGTTTTACCCAACTGCTCCTCTACTAATCTGTTGTAATCTGCCTGTGGTAAGCAGAAAGCACCTGTCCCCGGGATGTGCAGGCCAGCTTGGCAGGCCAGGACCGTCGCTACCCAGGAGAGAGCACTCCCCTCGTCCCTGCAGGACTGAGCGCTCGGGGCACAGCTGGCCTGGCCAGGTGTTAGTCCTCTACACGAAAACACCGTCAGCTTCTTCTAAAGAGGAAAGAAAAGGAAAGGAAGGAATTTCCAGCCGAGAACAGATGTTGGGAGCTGCTGGGCTGGACGTCAGTGGGGCAGAGGAGCGCGATGTGGTCCTGAGACATTCTGGAGAGCTGAGACAAAGGGCCCTGCGCCACAGGTGGCTGTGGGCTGGTTGTGCAGAGGCTGCACCATCGCTCTGTCAGGCTGCCACACAGGCATTGTACCCTTGCTTGGGAAGGGGGAACGGGGGCAGGCAGCTGCTAATGTCATATTTTAGTTCAAAGCAGTAGCTGTTCGTGAGCCGGTGCTAACAGCCTCCTAAAAGGTCACAGATGCCTCTGCCTGACACAGCCTCCATCCCGCTTCTGGACTCGCTCACGTGTTGTTTTACTGCAGACTCCTCTGAGCCGTAAGTCCCCACGCAGCGCTCTGCTTGGGAAAACAGCTGAGAGCGGCTCTCCGGGGATGTTTGCTGTGTCTGCAGCGGGGGGGGGGGGGGGGGGGAGACCAGCCAGGGAGCAGAACCGAGGGGAATGGCCTCTGGGTAGATGTGGATGAGGAGGAAATGCCAAGCCCCAAGCCCGTCAGCTGGGACAGCGCAGGTAAAGCAGGAGCCCTGTGAAGGTGTGGGATGGCTCCAGGGCTGCTCAGCACAGGTGTCTTCTGCCAGGACGTGTGAGCTCGCTGCTTTGGGCTCTGTGGAACAGCCTGGCAGACCCCATCTGGAGAAAAGGCAGCAAACTGCAGCCTTACTGCTCAGATCCTTCAGCTGCACACGAAACAAACGTGCCCTGACTTTTTCATCGTACTGCTTATGGGCACTCTGCTGTGGTGAAGGAAACAAAACAGGGCTCAGGTTTGCCATCTTGTCTCATCGTTAGCAGGTGAATTCACATTGCTCCCAGAAATTGCTGTCCTCGTGGTCTGAGGATATGCTGGAGGTGATTTGGAAGAGGTGATTTCTTAACAAGGACTAACTGAAGAATTTGGGGACATGCAGGCCCTTTTTAAGTCACAACTAAGAACATCAGCCTTTGACTGGGATCAGCACTTGGCTCTTTCCGCACCAGGAGACCAGGGGAATCCCTCGCACAAGGTTTGGTGCTCACGACTCAGCAGTCTGTGCAGCAGCTGGGTGGCAACGGCCCCCTGGAAAAAGGAATCCAGCTTCCCCGCTGGGTACCTTTCTGCACAAGCAGGTTACTGGGGAGCAGGGGGAACGGGTAAAGGCAGAAATGGACTTACACCTCTCAGGATCCATGGGCATGGCTGAGAGAAGCCTCTTTTGATGGGGAAGGGCTCTTTGAAAACCAGGAGCAGAGCAATCTGGCTGGTAGCTCAGGTGTGCTCCAGCAGCCAGGCCCTGGGTTTCAATGGGGAGCACTTGTGACATGAATGGATTCAAGTCAGGAAGAGCCTTCGCACCGAAAGTGGGCTTACAGGAATGAGTTAAAATCATTTTGTTTGCTTTGTGTAATTTATTAAAAACTACATTGTTCATCTGCTGAAACTTCACAGCTGTTGAGATTGCCCTCAGGGCAAACCACATCCAAGAAATGGCATGTAGATCTTGGGAGCACAAGACTTGAAAGCTGAAACTGCGCTCTGCAGCGCTGCCTTCGCTTCCCGTGCAGTCACGTCGAGCCATCTGCGGCTCCTCCAGCTACACACCACACTTCTTCATTCCTCCCTGTTCTCATCTCTGACTCTGCAGTGGACTCGACCCCGCAGCGCAAGTACTTCATTTCAAAGCCTTGTGTTTTGGCTAAAAAGGGACAGAGGTAGGATGCAGGCGGCAAGAGATCTGTGTGGGAAGTGGGCGCTCAGAGCCCATGGCGTTCAGCGTCAGGTACAGCCACACACCGTGCTGCAGCGGGTGTGCCATCGGCTGTCACCTCCCTCTGCCATTACTGCTTCATCGTCCCTTGGAGGAAGCAGCGGTGAGGCAGCACTGCAGGAAAGGAGCCCACGTGCTCATGAAAAATCTGTCAATTCCTTGTAGTGGCAGCAGCCTGCTCGATTTTGTGTTGTCAGTTGCAACGTGTTTGCAAAAAGCTTCGCAGGATAAAAAAAGTGGGGCTTGCATATTTAGGTCTGACTTGAAAGCTCTGTACGGACTTGGGAGGCTGGAATCAACCACTCAGCACAAGCAGAATTAGGAGCAGCCAGGGCTCAAAGATACAAATACAAACAGGACATGAGAAACCCACGGACCGCAATCTGTTCAGTCACAAATGATTCATGGAGTAATTTTGAGTAACAAACACACTGGTAAGAACTGGAGGTTTTGTTTCTTTTTTTTATAGGGATGGCCCACAAACAAAAACATTGGCTAATTCATCAGACGCTTTCTTTTTTCTTTGAATAGTTTGCCCAGATCCCGGAGCAACCACCCCGTGCAATTTGCTGTTAACCTAAATAACTTGAATTCAGGTACACCCATAGCACTGCCCAGATCTGCCCATGCACGCAGTAATTAGGGCACTCCAAGCGCAGACCTGCAGCTGGCGAGGCGGGAGGCTCTGCAGGCATCTCCCGGTGGCTACCTGCTGGCTGCCGCACAGGCAGGGATGGGGAAGGGATGCACCCTGCCGCCGCGTCCCCCCCTGCAGCCGCCTGGAGAAGGCTCTGTGGGAACCTGGGGGTGGCACCGTGCCCCCAGCAAACGCCCTGCGAAACCGGTGAAGAAAGGGCGGCCGTCTGTCGTCCTGATGGAGGGGAAGGAGACGAGTAAGAGACCCGTGGAGGCAGAGCATTGCATTCCTTACCTGTGAAATAACCCCCTGAAATCCAAATGCTCGGGGAATTCCTAGATCTCTGTAGCAACATTTCAGCGGTGACAGCGTGAGGATTTAAGTGAGGCAGGCTCCGAAGGGGGAGATTATTATCTGCTTTCAGACCAAGAGAGAAAGCGGTAGGAAAAAAGAGACCCACTTTTTACAAACCTTGTCTTCCCTCATCCTGCTGCCATCTGGAGGGGGCCTGCCGGTGCGCTGAGTTACTCACAAAGGACCGCTTTTGACTAAATCACTCCAAAACTGTTCAGGAATTAAGTTCACTGCTGACTTTCAGATTTATGGGTCCCTTAATCCAGAATTACCTTTTAAGTGTAGGCAAGCCCTAGTACTTGGGTTATGTGAGGAGGGAAACAAGGTTACCTGATAGACCCAATGATCGCATTTAGGCTGAAAAATAGAGGGAATTTGGAAGTTTGGGCCCTGTTGTGGGGATACCCCGCTGCAGACGGGCTGTGTCAAACAAACCCCGGTGCAGAGAAGCGCTGCCAGCAGGGCTGTGCACAGCGGTACGTGGTGCAGCGCCTGAAGTGCCGGTGCTGCCGACTGCCAGAGCGGGACCTGAGCACAGAGGCTGGGGGCACACGGCTACGAGAGGGGCTGTGCACGTGGAGCCTTCTTGGGCAGACACACGGAATTACCTCATTAGTAAAGCATCGGTAGCCAGGCTGCTCAGCACATGTATACCCTTCCTCCCACAGCACAGAACAACTTCGCGTCTAATTAACCAAATCAAAGGGTCCCAGAGAGGCAGCTTAAGGGGACGCCCTCAGCTTGAAGCCCAGGCGCCCTCAGAAACTTGTTGTGTGCGAGGGGGAACCAAGCAGCCTTCATTTCCTATGGCTGGATGTCTTGCATTCCCTAGGCCCCCTGCAATCCCCTCCTCTTTCCCTCCAGCACATGCCCAGCCTCTTTTTGGGGCTGTGGATGCTGGAGCAGGGAAGAGGACAAGGTGCAGTACCTCCACACTGGTGTGGAGAGCTGGGTCTCTTCCTCTCAGCAGGGTGCTCTTTGGGTTTGTCTTTTTCACCCCTCGTGCCCTTTTTTTTCTCAGCTCCTGTTCCCCCCTCTGCAGGAGCGGCTCTGCCTGGCAGGGGCAGACTGGCTGCAGGAGGAATGAACGTCCTTCCCTCGGGAACTGGGGTTAGGAGAGGGAATTGGGGCAGGTGCTGCCACACAGGGGCTTGTCACTTAGATTTTGCCAGTTTGGCAACTGCTCTCTCTTCTTTGTTAGTGGGAGAAAGATGGACAAATGCTGAATGTAAAGCATTGCTGTTGCTGCTCCCCCTTAGAAGAGGCATCTTGTGCTCTGCCTGGGGCACAGCACCGCTGCCAGGGCAGGAGAACTCCCCAGTGCTACAGGATGAAGGATTTTGGGGTGCTGTCTCCTCAGAAGAGACCAATCTCATTTTCAGGCAAAATCCCTCTCCTCAGAAGCGTGGGAGCTGTGTCCCTCCTTCTACAAGCCCCGTCTGCCCAGTGCCTGCAGCCCGGGGCTGGCTTGCTTTACAAACACTTTTCTCATCCCCTCGTGCTAGAAACTTAATTCTACAAAAACACTTTCACAGCAGCTAATTACCAACCCTGCAGTGACTTAGCTCTCTAATTCCTGCCAGTCAATGAACCGGCCCAAAGAGCTGCTTTTTGTAAGTTGCTGAATGTACGAAAAGAGCTCTGGAGCCAGAACAGCATAGAATATTTTTTTCCCCAGGACAACTTCCGGATCCTTGTCAATTTTGGAAATTTCTTTAACTCCACAGGACAGAAGGAGCATCCCAAGGTGGAGGTAAGCAGGCCTGGGACACACCGAGCAGCCACGGACCTGCAGAGGCCCAGGAGCCCAGCCGGAGTGCCAGGGAAGGAGCGATGGTCAGGAGATTGGTTTGAAGGTAACGCTGGCGTCTGCCAGCCTGTCTGTTGGTGATTTGAGGGCTCAGCTGGGATGTCTCCACGTGTTCCTGCCTCCCAACAATGTCCACGCCTTGCACAGGTTTCCTTGATCTTCTGGTTTGTATCCAGAGGGCTGCTGCAAAAACCGTTGTGCTGGCCAACAGCTTAGACCACACCGTTCCTCCCCACACTCCTCCCCGCTCCCTCCTCTCCCTGCAGACTGCTCATTCTCCTTCCCCAGCCCTTCATTATCCACCTCCTCTCTTCCAACAAGCCCCTTCACGCTCTCCTCACCCCAGGGGGAAGCAGCCCCTGGGTGCTTTTAGCCCCCGAGCACTCCCACAGCCCCCCCGGCCCTCCTTGCGGCTCGTCCTCCCCTCAGCACCCGCAGAGCCCCTCACGAGGGCTGTGCCGGGCTGGCTCCCGGCCGTGTGCCCCCAGCTGATGGTTGCGATTCCTCGCTCCTGCACAGACAGCCCAGGGCTTCGTCCTCCACGGTACAGACACCAAACGATAAGCTGCGTGTGGGCTGGGGGCAGCGCCACGGGCACAGCGTGGCACATCCCGGTTCGCGGACTTATTTATTCATTTATTCATATTTATTTATTTATTTATTTATTTATTTAACCTTTATTTATTTATTTAACCCTTTATTTATTTATTTATCCATCTCTTCTTTCAGCTGTTCCCTTCCTGCGGCGCCCCCTCCCGTTACCGCGGCGGGCCCTGAGGTGAGGCGAGGCTTCGCCACCCCCCCTCCCCGCGCGCCCCTCCCCGCGCGCCCCCTGGCGGACACGCGCGGGGCACGAGGCCCTCCCCCCTCGGCCGCGCAGGCGCCCACGAGGAAGCCCCGCCTGCCCTCGGAAGGGCGGAGGGCGGGAGCGGCTTCGGTCGCGGCTAGCGCGCCTGCGCGCGGCGTCACGTGGCGGCGGGGCCCCCTCTTAAGGCGGCGCGCGGGGCGGGCGCGAGGCGTTGTGAGGCGATGGCGCGCGGCGGTAGGAGCGTGGCGCGGCCCGCGGCGGCACCGGCACCGGCCAGGTACGGGGGGGGACGCCCCGGGCCCAGAGGGGCTCGGCGGGGCTTCTTTCCCCCGCCCTGACCCTCTCCTCTCCCGCAGCCCGGCCCCGGCTGCCCCGGTGCCGGCGGCGCAGCCGGCGCAGCCCGGGCTGATGGCGCAGATGGCTAGCACGGCGGCCGGAGTGGCCGTGGGGTCCGCCGTGGGGCACGTCGTGGGCAGCGCCCTCACCGGAGCCTTCAGCGGCTCCTCCGAGCCGACCAAGGCGGCCCCGGCACAGGTAGGAGCCCCAGTGTCCTTGCGCTGCCCTTGCGAGGCCGCCCTGCGGTGCCCGGGCCGCGTGGGTCGGCCCCAGCAGCGCCGAGCCCCGAACCGCGTCCTCCCCTGCAGGAGCCCCGGCAGCAGCCCGTGTACCAGCAGCAGTCCCCCTACGGGCCCTGCCACTACGAGATGAAGCAGTTCCTGGAGTGTGCTACCAACCAAAGAGACCTGACCTTGTGCGAGGGCTTCAACGAGGCGCTGAAGCAGTGCAAATACAGTAACGGTGAGTCTGGGGCTGGGTGGTGAGGGAGCTGCGGCTGGGAGAATGCCAGAGGGTTTAAAGGTTTGGCAAACAAGCTGCCGAGCGAGCGGTGCCCTTCAAGGCTCTAAATAGGAAGTGGTTCTGCCTGTGTGAGTGCCTTTTCTGTCACCTGGAATGCTGAAGGGAACTGGAAAGGGCAGGAGAAGTGGCCCTGACTGTCTGTGAAGGTGACAAGGTTGTAGAGAACTTCAGAGTTTCTTTTTTGCTGCCCTGAGAGGCCTGCTGCTTTTACCACTTGCTTTTCTAGTTCCTGCTGTACCTATTAATAGTAGATTTCAGTACTTATGCCTTAGTCTTAAGGCAATCACCTTATGCAGGAGGGGTTTTATTCAACTGCAGCTGCTGGAATGTGCACCTAATGCTGACCTTGTGCTTTCTCCCATGTAGGTGTTTCCTCCCTCCTGTGAGGAATCTGCCCACTTGTAGGGAGAAGAAGAGCCTGGTGTAGAGCCCTGATGCCTGCAAGGAGTGGAAGGAAGGATGGACAGGTGATGAGTTGGAGGGAACAGGCTGACCAGATCGGAGTCTTCTAGGGGTAACTTTCTTCAGGACTAGTAAGGAAGTGAAGGAACGGTTGGATTTATTGTTCTGGAGTTTGGATAGGTCTGTATTTATTGTGGAGAAATAAAGAAGCTTATTTGGAACTATCACCTGTGCTTTTTCTTTATTTAATACTTGAGCTAAAATTAAGCTACCCAGGTATTACCCATATTATCCCCTTTCAGGGCAAGGCACGTCTGTTTGTGTAGTTCTGCAAGCAGGAGGTGCAGCCCAGCAGCAAGAACTGTGCCTGCACAGCTTGGCAAAAGTAGATCCACAACTGAGCTGAGACCGGATTGGCAGCACTCCAGGCAGAGCAGGAGCTGGAGAGAGGTAATCGGAGATATCCGACAGTATTTTCAGTAACATTCTTCCTGCGCTGATAACCCCTTCCTGAAATAACCCCTTCCTGAAGAGCCGTGTCCTGACCCAGGAGCTAGGAAAGCATGACCTGTCTGGCTGCATGACTGGGATACAGCCAGCTGATCTTAGAGTTATGCAGTGTTCTCAAGGTCACCTGCTAAAGGTGAAGCTCGGGGCTGCTTTCTATTCCTGCTGTTATGGCAGATCAGCCTCATTACGGCTGCCTGCAGGCTCTTCCCAGGAGACCCTGCTTGGCAGCAGATCACAGGGGCTGCTGTTGAAGGTCCTGTCCCTTTCAAATGTCAGAACTTGAATGCTTGATGGAAGTCGGTGTTCCAAGCTGTGCCTGGCCTTAGCTGGGGCGCCGTGTACTCTCCTGAGAGGTGGCCAAGATAGAAAGGTGCCAGAGACCCAAGGCCCGAGTGCTGTTGTGTGCTGAGCTGCTCCAGTGTGAGCAGGGAAGAACGAACCCCTGGAGGGGCTGTTAGGGAAAACTCTTGAGCATACCCACAGTGAGCATGTGCTGTCTTCTGACCCCTCTTGGCAAGTTCCAGCAATGTTTTCACAGCTGACACCCCGGATGTCTCCTGAATGACTTTTCCTGCTGTCTGCAGGGGATGGTGAGCCTCCAGGAGGCCCCTGCTGGTGCGGTGGTGTTTAGGGCACACTTGGAGGGAGCTGAGGCAGGTTTCTTGCGGCTTAGTGCAGGTCATGCTGTGGGGATGTGACACCTTGAAGCAGGGGCAGCTGCTTGTGTCTGGCTGGGGTGCTGTTAGCGTGTCAGTGCAGCTCTGGTTGCAGAACCACTGAGGAGAGTGGGGGGTTCTGGTGGGGCTGGGGGCTCAGGCAGCACTGCGGTGAGTCCTGGCGGTGGTCACTGCACTTGTGCTCGTTCCCATCAGGCCCGTCCCTCATCTAGGGGTGCTCTTCGGCTCTGAGCTCTTCTTGGGCTGAGCCCTCCTCTGCAAGGAGCCTTTCCTCCACTGCTCTCTCATCGGGGTGTTTGCCGAGAGCTTCTGCAGCCGATCTGTGGAGCAGTCACCAAAGAGCTTGGTGCTTTCCTGCCGTGTCACTTGCCCACTGGTGCGTTCAGTGAGGAGGTGTTGAGCTGAGGCTGCAGCCTGGGAGGAGGATCTCTGCGTCCCCTAGCTCACGTCCCTCCCTGCCTGTCCCCAGGAGATGACTCTGCCTTGCACCGCTCCCAGCTGTGGGGCTGTGCCCTGTACAGCCTGGTGTGGGCAGGGCAGGCAGCGGTGCCGTGACGGCCAGGAGGGGCTCTGCAAAGCAGCTCTGCCTGTCCCTGATCTCACCTGGCGATACCCACAGGCGGCAACAACGCTGCCACAGCAGTTCCCATCCTGGAGCTGTGCTGTGAGGGGCACTGCGATGCGGAGGAGCGCTGTCCCCTGGATGGTGTGCAAGGGGATGAGGTGGGTGCCTGACTTACCTGCGAGGTCAGGGTGGTGTTTCCCCAGGTTCTCCAGTAAGGATTCGTAGCAGGTAGCTTCGGTGCTTTGTTCTCCTACCAGCAGAATGGGAAAAGTGAGTTAATCCCTATCTTGGCTGAAAATTGGGATCCAGACTTGGAACTGGGGCAGGTGGCTCTGTCATGAGCAGCTCCTCCTCCCCTGAAGCTGCCACCTCAGACTCAGGATACAGCTCTAGTTTTTTTGTGAGCTGGCTTTTCTCCTCAAAGCTGCGTGGTGTCCAAGTGACTGCTGGACAGAGACCCTGTCCAAAGGCACGTCTGTTTGCAGGCTGTGACGTGGTGTCACTGGTGCGTGGGGCAGTTCCTTGCAGCGCTACCCACCCCTGCAGCAGCCCCTGCTTGGCACAGCGGCTGAGCTGCGTTCCTTGCCGAGGAACTTACTGATGACTCTGACGAGGATGTAGCGTTGCCTTTCCCGGAGGTATTTACTGGCAAACTCGGATGCAGGATTTTCCACTTTGCTCAGGTTCATCAGGGCCCCTGCTTCGTCCACAAGATCGATGCAGTCTGGAGGGAAAGAGATGTGAAGGTCCCACGTGCCCCCTCAACCTGCGCAAGCTGGAACAGGCTTGGAGGTGTCTCCCTTGGCAAGTTGTGCTGTGGAGACAACGTCTTGGGGTCTGCAGGGGGGAGGTTTGCCTCCCCTGCGTTTCTGGGATGACTTGCGACTCCCACACAACCTGTCCGATACCCCCTGCTGCTTCTCTAAGGGTCTGCCCCCGTGGTGATGGCTGCTCTCGAGCACTCAGCACCCGCTCGGTACCTTCTGTCCCGCACTGACACTTCCTCCGCAGGTGGGCGGCGAGGATCAGGACGCGGCACCGCAGGTTCACCAGCTCCTGGCGGTTGGCTGTGGGCAGGGAGTGAGAGGTGGGTAAGCGAGGTCACCCTGGATCCAGGGGCCCCGCTGACATCTAAGGGGGGCTGCTGTCACGGGCAGCAGAGCTGGGGGCCTCGCGTGGCCTTTCAGCAGGGCTTCGAGCTCGTAGTATTATGGGCTGTGTCTGCTGTGCTGGCAAGGCGCCAGGGATGAGCGTTGGGATTTGGGGAAAGTTGTTCTGCTTCATGAAGCATCTGTCCTTTAACTTAGGTTCCTCACATAGGAGTAGGAAAAATCCACGAGCCCTGGCCCTGACGTTCCCCTGCCACGAACTTGTCCAGGTCACAAGGACGGGAGCTGGACATTCAGCTGAGTCACTGGGGGTGTTTTGGCCGTGAACTCTCACCGAGTGTCACGATGGAGAAATCCCCAGGGCTGACAAACGTCAGCAGTTGGAGCTGGGGAGCCAATTGAAATAGCAGAGGGAGCAAAGGCGCGGGCCCACGTGTGTCTGGCAGCTTCAGCACTGCCTGGGGTCAGGTGAAGGCTCCTTGCCAAGTGGGGGCAAGGCCAGCACAGACGCTGCCCGTTCCCTCATTCCCTGCTGCGGATATTGCACTGCCAAGCCAAGGGCTGGGGTTAGAGCAAGGGGAACCCTTCCCAAAAAGCGGGGAGCAGAGGAACTGCTGGCAGCTGTCGTTGCCTGGTGACTTTCCGTCTGTCTAGGCAAGCAAAGCCCTCTCCAGCGATCTCCTCAGAGCTGCAAGGCTGGGAACACGCAGCAAGGACAACCTGGAGGGAGTTCTACCCCGCAGGTGGTGCTGGCTGCGGCCCAGTAACCCGCCCCTTGCCTGGCCTCCCGTCCTGTGGGTAACCGAGCTCTGCTGACATGGTTTTCCTCTGTGAATCAGCGTGCAGGGATTATGTATGTCAATCACGTAGCTTTTTAAGATAAATAGATGGAGCAGAGGCTGCTGATGTGCTCCGGTAGAGCTCTCCTGCCCTGTTCCCTGGCCACGGGGCGTTGCTGTGCATCGAGGCGCCGTGTCCCTGCCTCCCCGTGGGGCCACCGCCTGGCACCGAGAGCTGCCTCGAGGGCAGCGCTTTCCCCACATACCCCGTATCTCATCGTCTCACCGTACCTCCGTATCTCACCGTGACGAACATCGCGCTTCCTGGCGGGGGCTGCAGGCAGGGGCTGCGATGTCCTGCGGGCAGCGGGGGTGACGAAGTGCCTGGGTGTTGTGCCGAGAGGAGGGGCGGCGTTTCCAGCCGACGCTGTCGTGGCTTCAATAGCAGATTTCCCAGCAACGGGGAACGGCCCCCGCAGATTCCTGAGTCCTGTGGCTGGGCGCTGGGAGAGAGGTAGAGCAGGGCTTTGTTAACAACAGCCTTTCAGGCGGCTGCTCCGAGTCCGTCTCTTCACAGTGCTGGTGATTCCTGCCCCTGCTTTGCCCTGCAGCCCCTCTGAGTGCCAGACCATGCCTGCCTGGCATTGATGCGAGGGTGGCTGCGGGCTCCTCTCCGAGATTGGTGTCACCAGCAGCACCTCCCCGAGGACCCTGCCTGTTCCGTCCTGCTACGGGCTGCCAGGCAGTGGGAGCAGCGGGACGGGACGGGACGAGCTGACTGCAGCAGCTATCGCTGCCTGGCAGGGCAGGGAGGAAGCTGTGGGGCAGAGCAGTGAGCGCGGGGTGATGCAGCGGTAGTCCTGGCCCGACAGACATAGCGACGTCTTGGTCACTGACACGTCAAGAGTGGGATAAAACCTGCTTATTTGGGTGAGTTTTTGTTCCATAAGCACATCTAGCAGGAGATAGGGTGAGCAGGGGGCTGTGTTCGTGTTTACTCTTGTGCTTTGCCCGGGCAGTTGCTTTCCTGTGCCACAGAGCAATCTGTCGCTCGTGCAGCGGCTGCTTGGTGCCCAAATGCTTACAGGGCACTCTAACATCATGCCCTGTGGCATCATCCCCTTCTCGTGCAGAGATGTCAAGGCACACAGGTGAAATCCTGTCCCGGGGAGCTAGTACTGACGCTGAGGCACAAGGAGTGATCTGCGGAGAGCTGTGCTACGCAGCCGGTGCTCACAGCTCTGTGCACAAATCTCTCTCCAAACCTCCTGGCGTGGAGAAAGGGCCCTATGGCTGTGCACGATGCAGCAGGGCATGTGTGGGCAGAGCTGTGCTCACAGCATCGCACTTCTGATTTCTCTCCCGAGAAGCTGTGAAACCACAGAGCAGAAGTCTGGTTCCCAGCAGCCTCTCAGAGCTGGGGCTGGCTGTGCTGCAGCTCTCACTGCTGGGCCTGCCTTTAGCAGCTTGTCCTGTGACCTTGGTTTCCAGATCTGACACCTCTTGTGCTCGCTGTGCTGCAGGGTTCAGCAGCTGTTGTACCAGGCTGTGGAGGACCCACTTTTCCCTTACAGGTGCCGTGGTGTGGATTCACAGCTCTCTCTAGCCCTCACAGGCGAGCCACGAGATGACCACAGCAAGAGGGCTGTGTTCCGAGGCACCGGGAGAGTTTGTGTGCCACCGCTTGGTGTTTCTGCTCTCAGGGTGGTGACAGAGCCCAGTGTGGGTTGGGAGAGTTCCTGGAGCAAGTGGAACGGGCATGGAGAGCACGTTGCTGTGATTAAAAACAATTCTTACGTGGAGGAAGTTGCCCCCTCACCCAGTCTTGGTGTTCACACTCTGCGCCCTGCCCCGGGGGCTCAGCCTCACTCCGGGGCAGCTCAGGGGAAGGCACGGGGAGCAGGTGGAGCAGCGTCAGTGCAGCACTTCGCCCCCTGCCCCACAGGGGCTGTGGCCTCCAGTGGGTGGGCTCCTCTCCTGCCCCCAAACAGCAGGGGACGGACCTGGGGGGCTGCCTTGGGCAGCCGGGAGGCTCGGAGCCCAGCACGGCGGGCGTCTGGGGCCTCCACGTGCCCCGGACTTGGTCCAAAATGGAAGTGACCTGGTGGGACAAAGCCACCCTGAGGGACAGCCCGTGCTGAGGGTTGCTGGCGGAGCTGTTTCGCACCGTCCTGTGCACGTAGCGTGCGGGCAGCTCCTCCCTGTGAGGTGAGAGATCGGGCGCTGCTGAGAGGCCTCCTCCTGCCTCGGCTGCTGGAGATGCCCGGGCTGGGCATGGCGCTCGCGCTCGCCCTCCTGCCGCTGCTGCTCCTGCCCCGGGGTAAGTGCCTGCTCCGTGCCCTCGCCCCGCTGGGAGGCACTGGGACTGTCCTGCCTCAGCCTCGCCCTGGTTTGGGTTTTTTTTTTGGGTGGGTGTGCTTTGAAAGCCTTACTCCCTCATGCTGCTTGTTATCCCCAGCCATGCCGGGCCTCTTTGGAGCCCCCCTGAAATTGAGAGAAATGAGCAAACGGCTCCCGATGTATTTTGCAAAAGTACCTGGATGCTGAACTGGAGACAGAAACACTAGCTCAGAGGCACGGTGTAAGGAGCTTGAGTGCATCCGTTTGTTGATCAAGTGTGCTGATAGCCAAAAATAATAAGTCTGCAAGGTTTTGAGAGTTGCTGGGGTGAAACCTTCCCTGCTGCTTCCCCATCGCTTATTTCAGTTGATGAAATCTTACCTTCTGCAGGGCTGTTGTTGTCTAGGCAGCTGTGGTGCTGGGGAGGAAGCTGTTCCTGGCGGAGTTCTGTGCTGTCGCTGAGCGGGGAGCTGCGGGCTGCAGTCCCTGGGGACTCCCGGGGCTTTAGGGGCCGCCGGGCGTGCAGATGGACCCCGGGCTTCCTGCAGCTCAGTCTGGAGCTAGGGAGAGGTTTAGGGAGGGAGAATGTGGTTGGGGCATCCGTGTGCTCTGTGAACCCCTCAAAGAGATGAAGCTGGTGGGGCAGCTGTCGGGCCTCACCTGGGGCGTTTGCGCTCAGTACCTGAAGGCAGCGGTGCGGGATGGAGTCGGTGCCCCTGTCCTTGCCTGGGGCAGGAGTCGGGGCTCTCCTCCAATTCTCGCTTTCTGTGTCAGGCTCAGGGACTGCTGGATGTCTGGAGAGTCAAGTGGTCCTTGTGACTGAAGGGGAGCCCGTGGTGATGGAGTGTCCTTTCCGCAAGCACAGTGGCAGTGGTGAGCCCTTCTATGAGATCTTCTGGAGCCAGAGGAACGACTCGAGAAGGATCCTGCAGTTTAGGATGACACGGCGCAATGCCTCCTGTGTGCATCGCAGCGAAGGTCACTTCAGCGGCACTGTGGATTTTGACAGGAGCGTGACCTTTCTCAACATCTCAGAAGCGCTTATGAATGACACTGGCCTTTACCTCTGCTATGTGAAGATAGGGAGCAGCAACCCGACCGAAAAGGTGTCTCACCTGCTCGTTAAAGGTGAGGCCGTCTGTCCTGTCTTCCCCTTTCTTTCCTTCCAGTATTACACCCGTGCATCCCTGAGAAAGCGCAGTCCTCTCTTGTCGTCGAGTGTCTTCCCAAAGCCTTTGGGCAGCGTTAGCCTTGTTGGACTGAGCTCAGTCAAGGGACCTGCCCCAGTGTTGGGAAAGGCAGCATGGTTTGCATTTTAACACCTGGCCTTACAGAGCTCTGTTTTACATTCCCACTGGCTCGTGCAGCCCCAATAACTTTTGTGGGCGCAGTGCTTTGCCTGAGCTGGCATTATGCAGGCATCAAAGCAGCTCTGACATGACCACCCACGTGAACCTCTCTTCTTTGCAGGTCGGCAGCCGTGGGCAGCCTCTGGGGGCGTCAGCTTCTCTGTACCTGCAGGAGGCGAAGTCACCTTGGACTGTGACATCCCCACCAACCTGACCGGCAGCTTCACTGACCTCTTTTGGCTGCACGAGCAAGACCAGAGCCCACCCCGACTCGTAGCGTGGCACCTCAGGTCCAGTTGCCAGAACAACAGCGGCAGCATCGGGAGTCGTTTCCGGAGCATATTTGATCTGGAAAAACACTGGAACAGTCTCACCATTACCGGGCTGGAAGAGAAGGACGGTGGCTGGTACCAGTGCGAGGGGCTGGGAGAGCTTTCAGGCAGGCAGAGAGGGACGAGAATCAGCCTCTCTCTGAAAGGTGAGCGTGTTTTCTGGGACCCTGTGGGGCAAGCAAAATCCTTCTGCTCTGGTAAGTCTTTGCGTTTCACAGTCAGTCTAATCCATGGGCTTGATCTGCTCGGGCTTGGTGACAGGGTGTGTGTGACACTCCTCACCTGGGACACCTCTTAACGTGCGGGCTGCCTCTCGTTCCCCTGCAGAGCGTGGGGAGTGCAGGTGGGCAACAGCTGGAGCTGCGTCTGCAGCGCGCTCATACCTGCAACGGGCTCACAGGGCTGGCTGCCCAAAGTGTGAGCTGCTGTTGTGCTGCAAGGGCAAAGCTTTGCAAGGTCAGAAAACATGAAAGCGAGATGCACAGATAAATATAAAGTGTCTACAAAACCACAGAATGTTATCTGTGAAGAGACACGGGTCACGTGCCCCTTGCTGCAGGGCTATCAATATCTGTTAATGATACCTGTAAAAGATACTGGTTGCCTTGATGTGACCCTTTCAGGAACCGACTTTCATCTGTACCTAACGATGACATGGATTTTTAATGCATCTAGTTTAATGCGTACAAATACCTTTTATCCAGCGTAACTCAGTAACAAATCCCAGCAGAGCTGTTTGCTGTGTTTGCAGCCTGGCCAATTAATCCAGAACACGGTTAGTTGAAATTGTGCAGTAATTTGGACTCACCGTGACTCAACTGGGAAATTCCTGATTTGAGGATAAGGCAGAACCCTGAAGTGCAGGACATGCCGTGTCCCTGCTGATTTGGTGCCAAAGAGATGTGATTCATATTTCGGAAGAAACTCTTCAAATTTGTGCTGGTTCTTGTGTTCTCCTTCCCCCATCCTCACACCAGGGGAAGGCACCCTGCATTTGATCGTGCCCGCGATGGGCCTCCTCATCGCTCTTAGCCTTTTTTTCACAGGTTTTCTTCAATGTCTCACCCACGGCCCCCCGCTGCAGAGGTCGGAGCCTTCCATGTTTTCACTGAAACCACCAACCTGCCTGCAGGTTTGCGTGTCCCAGTGCGTGTGACAATCTGAACTCGAGGAGTACAAGCCTGCGTTCTCCTTTCTAGGCTCCTGGGCTGTCCTGCAGGTCGTTCTGGGGAGTGTTGTGTTTGCTGTCATGGCTCTGTGCTCGTACTTTCTGTGTAAGTAACACTGGGCAAGGAACAGACATCACCTCACGCCTTATCACAGCAGTGCCTGAGCTGTCTCCTGCATCTCTGTGAGGACGCTGGCTCTTCAGCAACACGGCCAGGCCCTCACCTGCACTGCGCTGTGTCCTCTGCTGACACCTCGCCGCATCCCTTGTGGTCTCAGCCAAGCGTGGGGCACCGGGAGCAGCTGGGACTCACGTGGGTGGCGCTGCATCAGCCGGCTGCTCTCCCCTGCTGGCACGCGGAGGAGGGTGACGAAAGCTCCTCCGTGCCCTGGTAGAACGTCTTTAGCTGTTGGTGTGATACGGGGCTCAGCCTCTGGGCTGTGCGGAGGTCATGAGAGTGGGGAAAAACCGCCAGGAAAAACCCTGATAGCGACCAGTCCCGGTCTGCGAGCAGAGAGGCTGTGTTAGAGCCGTGCTATTTCAGCGTGGGCTGCTCCAGCACAGCTGTGTCCCCTCTGCTGTTTCAGACAAGCGTCACATCCAGCTGAGGAGGCTGCACACCTCGCAGGGCACGTCACATCCCTGCTGCAGGCCCGCAGAGGAGGCCGCAAGGCAGCCCACCCGTGGGGAAGCCGTCGGTGTCAGCGCTGGCAGCGTGGAGGAGTACAGCGTGAGTGGGGTGCCGGGCAGAGCCTCCTGCAGCAGCGCAGGGGCTGGTGGCGGAGCCCTGCGGAGGAAGCCACGGATGGGGCTGCTGGGCGGTAACCGAGGCTGCTTGGTTTGTTCACAGCTCCTCACTTTCCCGGGAAGGAACGCTGCTGCAGGGGGCCAGGGACAGTGATGACCGCCCAGGTGGGCCCGGTGGGACGCAGGGAGCTGTGCTCCTGTATTCATGGCCCTGGATAGTTCTCCTCCACTGCGTATCGTGCGAAGGTCGCTAGCAAAGCCTCCTCTCCCTTGATGGTTGGTTTTTGTATTCAATTAAAGCCTCTCGAGGACAGACTGTGTGCACATTCAGTCTCTGCTGTACCTGGCTGTTCTGGCTCCCTGTGGAGTTGGCTTTCAGCTGCTCTGTACCCAGCCTGGCTCAGACCAACCCTCGCACCATCCTCTGGGGCTGATGCTACCCACCAGACACAGCCACATCTTCCTCCTGTGGAGGAAAAGCCTGGCAGCTCTGCAGGGTGAAGCAAGGCCTGCATGGGGACTTCTCTAACCCAGAGCAGCAGAGAAGTGCTGATGTCTCTGTTCCTATCGCTGTCCCATCAAAACAGCACTCCAACACTCCACAGCTGCAGGGGAAGCAACTCCCTGCCCAGCCCCGAGCAGGGCCAGCGTGTTTCAGCCTCCTCGTGGGGCTGGATGACCACGGCAGCTGTGTGCCATAGCCCAGTCGCACGCAGGGCCATGCAGTCCCACCAGGCACACCCCACACCTTGCTGCCTCCTGTGCTGCAAGCACGCAGCCCGCTCCCAGGCAGTGGTGTTATGGCGGCTCCGAGGAGCCTCAGCCTCCACCTTTTGCTCTCGTTTTGCTCTCACTGCTCCCTGGGGAGGCTGCGTCACAGTAAATCGGTCAAGGTTGCGTAGGGGGAAGTAATTGCTTTTGTTAGACCAGCTGATAGAGAAGACAGAAAAATAGCTGAGCCGTTGGGCACGTGAGCCCTTGTTGAGACCACTGCAGCGTGTCGAAGCAGAGCGAACATCCGTCTTGCTGGCGGGACTTAGCACTCAGTCTTTGGGACCAGAGATGCAGCGTTGGGACGGTCTAACAAGTCAGGACCCTGTCCCAGAGCTCGTGGCTCCATTTTCCCCCAAGCACAGAGCATGCCCAACCACTCACAACAATCTTGGGCTTGGAGATGCCTTGGGAGCTGGGCTGCAGAGAGGTGCGTGCCCTGTGGTGGTGTTACAGACAGGCGGGCCTTCACACCCGCTGATTCTGGCAGCTCTGTGCTTTACCGGTCTGCAGTCCTTCCTCACCAGACACCACCTGTGTTGCAGCCACAGCCCCCCACACTGTGTCCCTCAGTAAATGCCTTCTAGAAGGTCAACTTGTTTTTGGGGGTGTCCCCACCCTGTACCCCAGTACCAAGGGCAGTGGAGCAGGCTGCATGCGCAAGGCTGTGCCTGGAGGCGAAGGTGTCGATGCTGGGCTCCCACCCCACTGACTGGAGCCCCCTTGCTGAAGCCCAGTTGCAGCAAATGGAGCGACACGGGCAGCTGAAGTCCCCCAGCCCCCTGTGTCATTTACATACACCTCACCAGCACCAGCACCAGCAGCACAGCAGCCCGGGCTCGTGCAGTACCTCAGCCTGTCTCCAAAACAGCCTCCCTTCCTCTGCTCCCCATCCTGGCCCCTGCCATGGCCCTGGGCTTCGTGCTCCTGCTGCTGGTGGGGACAGCAGGGACAGGTAAGGGCAGCGTGGCTGCGCTAGCCCACGCTGGGGAAGGTGGGCAGGGCTGAGGTGTGTACGGGCGATGTTCTGCCAAGCTGGGAGGTTTGCTCCAAGGCTGCGTGGTGCAACGAGCGGGGCTGGGCAGTGCGGATACCTGAAGGGGGCAGTGGGACGTTTTGGGGCTGGGGGCGGTGGGGCGCGGCTCCCCATCAGTAACCGCATTCCCGGTACGTGCAGCCTGCAAGGCTCAGCAGGTGCTGACCCAGCCGACCACCGTGTTGGTGCTGCCCGGGCAGACCGCCCGGCTGTCCTGCACCCTCAGCCCCCAGTACAACATCACCGACTTCGGCATCACCTGGTACCAGCAGCGCCCGGGGCAGGCCCTCAGGTACCTGCTCTACTACAACTCGGAGCACGACAACCACAAACCCGCCAGGATTCCCGACCGCTTCTTCGCTACCAAAGACCTTGCCCGCAACGCCTGCATCCTCACCATCACGGACGCCCAGGAGGAAGACAACGGCAGATATTACTGCTCGCTGTCCTCCACCACCGGCTGGCTGTAGCAGCGCGGAGCGAAACCGGCCGGCTTGCCCCACGCACCGTGATGCGATGCAGGCCTGGAGGGAAGGGGCACAGACCTCCTGCAGCCCGGGGCCGGCCCGGTGCAAAGCCGCCTCCCCTCCCTCACCTTCCTCTCCTTCCTCCCCTCATGTTCCCTCCCTTCCCCTCACAGCCCCGCTCTCCCCACACGGCCCAGCGGGAGCACGGGGCCGTGCCGCGGGGTGCCTGGGCTGGCGGCCGGCAGGGGCTGCGGTTTGACAAAGGCAATAAAAACGTTCGCCCCCCGACCACCGCGCTGCTGCCTTCGTGTCCGTGCGCCCTGCCCCCCGCCGCCATCTTGCGGCGCCCCCCGCGCCCCCCGCCGCCATTTTGTGGCGCCCCCCAGCGCTCCCCCGGGCTCCTGAGGGGGGACGGGGGGCGCGGGGCGGCGCGGGAGCTGACGGACGCTCCGCACGAGCATGGGCGCGCAGGGGGGCGAAGCGTTTTTCCGTTAAATTATCGCAGATTCCGTAAAAACGCTGCGGGAAAAAGAGGGGTGTTGGGGGGGAGGGGGCACAACGCCTCAAGGTCCCGCTCGCAGCAGGGACCGCACCAGAGCGCATGCGCAGCACAGCCGCGCACCCCGGGGGAGGGGGGCGCTAGGGGGCGTGGCATTCCAAGGTGATGCGTCACGTGGGACGGAGCGGGCGCTGCCATTGGCTTGTGGGAGGGGAAAAGGAGGCGCGGTACTTCCTGGTTACCGCAGTCCGCGTCGGGGTAACGGGCTGGGCGGAGCTCCACGGCGTAGCGCGATGGTGAGCGGCCGCCTCGCATTGCCTCCCACCGCGGGGCTGCGGCGGTGCCTCCGGGCCCCCAGGCTCGATTTTTCGCGGTGCTCGCTGCACCCGTGCTGTTGCTGGGTGGTGAATTCCTTCCGCGGGGGAGCGAGAGCCTGGAGCCCGCCGCGCAGCCCGGGGGAGTAGCGTGGGCCTGCCCTGCCGGCCCCTCGGGCACTGAGGGGCTGAACCCGAAAGAAATCCCTGCCGGGCCTGTAAAGGCTGCTTGAATTAGCAAGAGCCCTGGAGCTGCTAGCTGGCTTTGTACTGTTGAGTAACGTGGCTTAAAACTCTCTCTTTCCTGTGTGTGAAGCTGGTGTTAGTACTCGGGGACCTCCACATCCCGCACCGATGCAGCGGTCTGCCTGTGAAGTTCAAGAACCTGCTGGTTCCAGGAAAAATCCAGCATATCTTGTGCACGGGAAACCTCTGCACCAAGGAGAGCTATGACTACCTCAGAACTTTGGCTGGGGACATTCACGTTGTTAGGGGGGACTCTGAGGTAATGTTCTTGCTGCTCTTAATTCCCCCCATTCACCGTCCTGCATGCTGTGGTTGTCTCTGAAACTTGGGAGGTCCTTCAGTGTTAGTTACTGAGTGGTAAGGTGCTGGGGTAGGAAACAGGAATAAGTAAGACTGAAGAAACAAAATACCTTTCTAGACCTTTCTCCTTGCATTTACAACAAGGGGGACTTGGTGTGCAGTGGTAAAACGTGCACTTAATTTGTATGAAGGCCTGCACAAGTCTACTTGTGACTGTTGTGAAGCCACTGCAGCTCGCTTGGGAGTCGCAGGCATGGGGGATGTGTGTGTGTTTTCTTACTGCTGAGTAGCCCTGAAGCTCCTGATGCCCACACAGCTCCTATCGGGTACGAGGTCCCAGTTCTTTGATCTGCAGTTGCTCTTTGCTGGTAATGGTGCAGGCATCGGGGTGTGTACACAGGGAGGCACTGGGAGCTTGGGTGCTGACGGGTGGGTTTGTGTCTCGGATCACGTGAACCTGCGTGGTGTCAGTGAGGGGTCTTTGGCTGATTTCTAACCTTTGCATTTCTCCTTCTCAGAGTCTGAATTATCCTGAACAGAAAGTTGTAACTGTCGGGCAGTTCAGAATTGGGTTGATTCATGGCCATCAGGTTATTCCCTGGGGTGATGTGGCCAGCCTGGCACTGCTACAGAGGCAGCTTGATGTGGACATTCTCATCTCAGGACACACACACAAATTTGAAGCATTTGAACACGAAAATAAGTTCTACATCAACCCAGGATCAGCTACAGGAGCCTACAGTGCTTTAGAAACGTGAGTGAAATGAGCTTGAACTACCCAGTGCAGCACAGCTCAAGCACGTTACCACAAATGTGTGTGTTGAGCCCCCATGTTGCAGAGCAATGCTGAGCAGCTGTGATGTGCAGGCCATCTCTTCCCAGGGAATGCAGCCTGACACTCCCCCTGTTAACAAGATTTTTAGTTCATGAATTGGGCCTGTGGCAGGTGCTGGCTGCTTCCTGGGCCTGCCGAGGGGTGAGCTGCTGCAGCTTCTTGGAGTTGTCTTGCATTCTGGTGTCTTCCAGGAGCTGTGTGCTGACCTCTTGTAGGAAATGAGGCCTTTTGAGGCACTACCAGGGTCTGAGCCACACAGCAACTGGGATATTCAGTCTTGAGGGCTGTTTTTGGGAATTGCAACTCTGAGCTGCTGCTGTCAGTGCCTCTGAGTTGTGGTATTTCCCAGATCCCTGCAGCCCTTTGCAATCAATTGTTTTAGAACACTCATATCAGATAGCTTAATAACAAGAGTTATAAGCTAATGGTGACTGACAAAGTATGTTTTCATTCCAGGAACACTATCCCTTCATTTGTACTGATGGATATCCAGGCTTCCACGGTTGTGACCTATGTATACCAACTAATTGAGGATGATGTGAAAGTGGAAAGGATTGAGTTCAAGAAATACTGATGCATCTCTAAACCTGCTCGCGAACTTCTTGCCACCTCCGTCCTCCTCTTTCCAGCCCACGGGGGGGTGCTGTTGCAGCAGCGTGTTCGGTTGTAAGTGGGCTACAGCATTAATGACTGAGCTCGTAAAGCGTCGTCTTGGTTCCCGATCGAGGCTTGGAGCAGAAGAAACTTGATTAGCTCATCAAAAACACGCTGTGTCCAAGAAGCAGGTGCTGTGCTCCTGCCTGGAGAGGTAGAAATGGTGGTGGTAGCTGGAATGAACATATGTAAAATAAGCATAGAATAAACCTATATTTTCATGTGACTGGTCCTGTTTATTATTCCTTAACTGAGAATGGGGGCAGGAAGCAAGTCCCGGGGTCTCTCTGGGGCCTAAAAGGGAGCCGCTGTTTGTTTCTCGAGGAATACCGTGAAACTTTTCTGCAGTGGTTGGAGCTGCCCGAGGACTTGTAACAGCTCTGATGGCCCTGAGGTCCCCTCACAGTGCCTGTGTGAGGCTCAGGGTGAGCAGGAGGTGCTGCTGCAGTGTGGGGCTGTTGGTGTTTCTATAGATCACGGTGACGGGGCACTGCCAGGGGTCTTCTGCTGGAACCAGCCATAGGCACTGCTACTCCCGGAGTAGGTGATCTGCACGGTGTCTCCAGGTTTTGCCAACTTCAAGGCTGGCTGAGTCAGCGCTGCCTGGACCAGGGAACCTGGAGAGAGAGAGGAAAGAGGGGAGAAAACAGGGCTCAGTGAGTGCCTCACAGCCCTCACCGTGCTGCATCAGGATTGGGACCACCACCATCTGAGGACCAGGGACCCCAGCCACGGGCACTTCACAGCATCAGAGCCCAGCACAGAGGCAGCTCCAGCAGTAGCAGAAGGACTGGGCTGCCAGCACCAGTGGGTGGCAGGGCTGGGGGTAATACAGTGCTGTGCCTCTGAGGGGAATGGGATGGTGAGAGCCCTGCTCCCAGAATCACCTCTCACACAGCAAAGTGGAACAGGGAGGGCACTCACAGTCATGACCACGTGTGGGGACAGAAACCTGCCACAGCCACTGGGGAGAAGGGCAGAAAGCCTCCATTTTTAACTCTGGTCTCTACCTCTGGGGTGCTTTTACCTTCCTGGGCAGCTGAACACCACAACTGCGCTCTCACTCCCCTTCCTCAGAAGGAGACGTAAGTAGAAGTACGTAAGTAAGAAGAAAGCATGCTGGAAAGGAAAAAGGAAAAGCTCATGGTTTGAGCTATGGAGGTTGTAGTTAAAAGCAAAGGAAGAGGAGAAGAAAACAAACATCAAAGGCCACGTGGAAGCACAGAAAAAGTTATTCTTTCATTCTCATCACCAAGAAGTGCTGGGCCACATCCTGCAAAGCAGGACCACACTATGTGCAGTGGTTATTTGGGAGCACAGATGGCTTTATAACGAGAGCCCTCCCCTCTCCTTTCCCTTTCCCACCTTTATTGCTGAGCGTCACCTCATATGGTGTGGAATATCCCTTCGGTCGGTTTAGGCCTGCTGCCTGCTGATGTCCCTTCCCTGCCTCCTGCCCACCGGCTGGCTCCTGGGGGGCCTGGGTGGAGTCCTGGTGCTGTGCCAGCACTGCTCAGCACCAGACACAGCACTGGTGTCACAGCAGTGGTGTTCTAGCGACAAGTGTAGGGCACAGCAATGTATGGGCCACTGCAGGGAGAGCTAACTCCATCCCAGGCAGACCCAGCGCTACCCCACCCGTTATTCCATGCCATGTGTCACACTCAGACTCTACACACATCAGCACATCGGTCTTCTCATCAGCGCCGCGCCCTGTCCGTTAACAGACACACAGACAGGTACTTCTTTTCACTTGACAATCCTCTCCCAAAATGTCCATAAGAACTGCTGAAGGTAAAGATTTCATCTGACAAAGTGGTCACCCAGGAAAAGCGGAGCAGAATAATTGGAGGGAGCACCAGCTTCTAGACCACATCTCCCTTCATCGCTGAAACACCACCACTGCTGTCGTAGCTCCCACAGTAATAGACGGCCTCGTCCTCGGGTTGGACCCCAGTGATGGTTAACGTGCCCGTGGAGCCAGATTTGGAACCAGAGAATCGTGAAGGGATGCTCGACGGTCTCTTGGTGTTGTCATAGATCACGGTGACAGGGCCAGTGCCAGGGGTCTTCTGCTGGTACCAGCCATAGTAGTTGTTGCTACTCCCGGAGCAGGTGATCTGCACGGTGTCTCCTGGGTTCACCGACTTCGAGGCCGGCTGAGTCAGCGCTGCCTGGACCAGGGAACCTGGAGAGGGAGAGGAGAGAGGAGAGAAAATGGGGCTCAGCGAGTGCCCCACATGCACAGACCTCCCCATGCACTGGGAAAGGAAACAGCACCACTGGAAGAGAAGAGGACCTTCATCTTTATCTTGGGTCTCTTCCTCACTTCCACATCTCCCGGCGTCACTTAACCAGCAACACTCAACTGGTGTGCCTTGTTCCTGTCCCTAAAACAGGCACGGATTTATATTATTCCCAGCCCCACTGCCTGCTCCCCTTGGTGCCTCTCTTGCTGCTGCTTCCATCTCTCGTTGCAGGGGCCCTGGGACTCCGTTGTGTGTGTGTGGGGCTGTGGGTCCCTGGGTGGGACCAAGATCTTTTGGCACTGGGACCATCCCCATGCCGCTGCTGCATGGTGAGATCTGTGAGGTCTCTCTGAGCCCCAGTTTCTCTCCTCTCTCCTCTCCCTCTCCAGGTTCCCTGGTCCAGGCAGCGCTGACTCAGCCGGCCTCAAAGTCAGTGAACCTGGGAGGCACCGTGCAGATCACCTGCTCCGGGGGTAGCTACAACTACTATGGCTGGTACCAGCAGAAGACCCCTGGCACTGGCCCTGTCACCGTGATCTATGAGAACAACAAGAGACCCTCGGGCATCCCTTCACGATTCTCTGGTTCTGCATCT
>CM021779.1:9128488-9230517 GCA_011076525.1 Nettapus auritus
TTTTCTCCTCTCTCCTCTCCCTCTCCAGGTTCCCTGGTCCAGGCAGCAGTGTCTCAGCCAGCCTCGAAGTCAGTGAACCCAGGAGAAACCGTGAAGATCACCTGCTCTGGGGGTAGCGCTGACAGTAATGGCAAATACTGGTATGGCTGGTACCAGCAGAAGACTCCTGGCACTGGCCCTGTCACCGTGATCTATACCAATGACAAGAGACCCTCGGGCATCCCTTCACGATTCTCTGGTTCCTTGTCTGGCTCCACGAACACGTTAACCATCGCTGGGGTCCAGGCCGAGGACGAGGCCGTCTATTACTGTGGTGGCTACAGTGCTGGTTTTAAATTAACACAGCGACACAGAGTAATGGGGAAGTGATACAAAAACCTCCTGCCAATGCAGGAGCAGCTGGCTCCCTGCTTTCCCCTCTGATGGTGGCACAGGTCCCCAACTCATCGCGACCCTTGTGGCCCACTGCTGCAGGTGGCTGTGCCTGGCGTCCCTGCTCTGCCCTCCCACTGGGCCCCAGGGCTGTGCCCATCCCTGAAGGATGAGATGGCCCCAGCAACCCCGTCCCTGCCCCAGGCCTCAGGGCCCAGGTACCCCTGTCCTCCCAGGCTGCTCCCCGTGCCCTGCTGGCTGCCTCCCTGCCCGGCTACAGCCACCAACTGCAGCCTTCCCTGCGTGCAGTGGGAACGGCACCCCTTGCCTTTCCCTGTCCCTGCTGAGGCCCCGTGCCAGGTCCATGCTGAAGGACCACCTCCCCTGGAATGGCACATCAGTGTGGTGCCTGCTGACCCCCTTGCAGCCCACTGAGAAAGAGAGACGGACTTCCAAGATTAATTTTGTTGTCCTTCATTGCTGTCCAGTAAAATGGAACTGAAATCCCATTGACACCTCAGAAATGCTTAGAAACTACTCATCCAAAATAGGTGGTGTCAGCTTCAACTAAATGTTTTGCATAGATAGTTTTGATGACTTTTTGTCATTTGCACCAGTGCCTAAGCTTTCGCAGAGGCAAAAGAAACCTCTGAAACAGAAAGTATTTGCAACCACAATGTCCTCAATGTGGTTTCTTTTCTTTTCTATCATTTCTTTTCTAGTGACTCGGGAGATTCAGCAGCGATGTCTCTTTGTATAACCACTTGCACAAACCACAGCATTTGAATATTTTTGAGGTCATTTTTAAGTCAGTGCCTTGGCTCTGCCTGCTCTGGCTGGGCATCCACATCCCCTGCACGTTTTCTTTTCCTCTATGGAATGATACTGGCAGTTGTGCTCCAGCGGGGTAAAGCTGGGCCAAGTGAGCTCCCACCCCACCACAGTAACAGATGGGGCGGGAGGGATGGTGTACAGCCACCAAAGGCAGGCTGGTCAGGACTGGGATGGGCTGCACTACAACTGGCCAACAAGCAAGCACGGTATCCGGGAGGTATCTGGGCGGAGGTCTGATGCATAACTTCAGCCGAGACCTTGGCCAACGGTGGCACAGCTGCTGCATATCCCCTGGGAGAGATGGGGAGGGTGCACAAATACCGTCCCCACTCCGTGACCTGCAGCAGGCGGCTGGGCTTGGCCGCACACAGGGCTGGGCTCCCACTTGGGCTGTATCTGTGCAGCTGTGCATCGCTGCGGGCGTTTCCTTGGTGGTGGGACCCAGCTGATCATCCTCCGTAAGCCGCTCCATGTTCACCGACGGTCTTTCCCAGCAGAGGGTGAGTGCCCAGGTTCTTCCTGTTCTTTTTTCATTTGTTTTTGGTTGGTTTTGTTTTCATTCTCCACCTTCTCTATTTGGTTGTGGCAGTGCATCCTCGGTCTGTCGAGCCACACTGAAATGTGCTCATGTACCTTTCCCTGATGGGCAGGAAGGTTGTACAGGCTGATTGCTCTGTGCTGCTTGCACAACTGTTTTGGTCCTTTGAAATCTGCAGAGTCTCTGCTGGTCACATTCTTGCCTACATTATTTGGGTCTTGTTCAACTTGTCTGAGCGCAGGAGCTCTTTGGTAAAGGTATATCTGTATGTTTGCTGAGCGGTGTGGTTATTTAGAGTTATGAAACAGAGCTCTTTCTCCTAAAGAAAGCTCCAGGTGTGGCACTACGATTTGATGATGGAGTATACAGGGGTCTGAAATGGAAAGCTTTGGGTCTGAGCAGACTGGCTGGTCTGGCTGGCTGAGGACAGGAGTGCCTTGGTCAGTGTGGTGCTGGGAATCCAGCAGTTGAGCACATCATGTTTCCTCTGGACTTCCTAATTCCAGGGAAGTTTTTTTGGTTTGGCAAGTAATCTGTCCACAGAGACTTTGAGTTATCGGTTGAAGGTGATAGGGGCAGCACTGGAAGGCTCCAGCAAGGTCCAAAACCCTGCTGGTACAGCCATGACCACACTCTGAAAGCTTTCCTCCTAACTCCATGGGGGCCTTGCCTGCCCATCCCTCCTGATCAAGTGCCTGTGGTCCCTGTGCCCTTCCTTCTCCCTGTGCCCAAATCTCTCCTCTCTAACTGCCCTGGGCATGGCATCATCCAAATAAACACCAGGCTAGTGCTGCCCCTGCAAGCGTGTCTCGGAGTCCTTCCTCCTTGGTCAAATATGACCACGCCACTGCCATGAGCCATGGCCCTGATCAGCTCAGGGCTGAACTGCTCACTGCCGTGTCCTGAGCTCACTGGGATGGTAAATGTTTTCTTTTCTTATGCAAGGAGACTCACCCATGCTCTAGCGCTCTGTCTGGGGGCTGTCCCTGTGCACAGGGGTCCAGGAGCCCTGTAGGAATGCTCTGGCATGGGGATGCTCTGACAGAGCCAGGGAGTGGAGCAGGAGCCTTCTCGAGTGCTGGGGCTTGCACCATGGGGGCCAGTTCCATCTCCTGCAACAAACACAGCAGCACTGAGCATGGCTGCTGCGGGGCCCTGGAGCAGTGAGGGCAAGGGAGCAGCCCCGGAGGGGACACGGGGACACGGGGACACATCTCCTGTCCCGGCCCCAAGCAGCACCAGCGGCTCCCAAAGCCCCGTGGCTGCTCTGCAACAGAGCCCAGTGTCAGCCCCCCCCGGTGCTCAGCTCAGCCACAGCTGCGTGTGACGAGGGGACGTGTGCTTGTCCCCTCTGTGGGATGGTCCTGTGCCCTGCCACCCATCCCAGGCCAGTGGCTGGGCTCCAGCACCACCATGGGGGCAGCGTGACAGCAGCTGGGGACACGGAGCACCTGCATCCCATCACCTCCATCCTTCTGCGTCCATCAGGACACCTCCATCCCATCACCTCCATCCTTCTGCGTCCATCAGGACACCTCCATCCCATCACCTCCATCCTAACAACTCCATGGGACCCAAGACTGGCCCTGCCATGGAGCAGGAGGTTTTTGCATGGCCCTGTATCACTGTGAGGTATATTTGGGGCCGGGACCACACTGACCATCCTGGGTAAGTCGCTGACCTCGCCTCGGTCCTTCATGCCCTGCCATGAAATTTTGTCGATTTTTGGTGATTTGGGGGTTTTTCTCGGACTTGGCGGTGGGCTGGGGTCTGTCGCCAGTGCAAGGACGGGCTCTCAGCGTGCTGCCGCGGGCTATGTCTCGTCCCGGCGGACTCTGGTGTGCACCACGGAGGACTTGGGGTTATTTTGATGATTGAAAGATCATAAAATTCGGCCAGAAAATGTGCCTGAGTTCTGTCTCTGCCGTGCGATTTTAGAAAATCAGATTTAGGTTGATAAGAAAGTCAGTTTTTGTCTTTGTCAAGAAATTAGTTGATAGTTTTTATTGTTAGAACTTTCCTCTTGTCCTAAGGACTTAGTCTAAGTCCTCTTAGTCTAAGGACTTAGTCCTCAGGACTAAGTCCTGAGAAGTAAGTTCTTCGTCCCCGGTCCCTTCACTTGCCGGGGACTCTGAAGTGGCCCCGGTGCTGTTGGTGAGTCCGGGTGACACTGAAATGACATGTCCTTGGAAGCTGAAATTCAATTTTTCAGAGGTATTGAGCGTGGTGTTCAGGTAAGTGCTGTCAAAAAAAATGGTTATTTTGCTGAAAAGCCGACAGGAATATTTTTATTGCTTCTGTGTTTGTAATTTTTAGAAGAAATTAGCCAAAAAAAAAAAAAAAAAAAAAAAAATCTGACACAAATCACTTGGCATAAGTCCAAGAAAAGTGTAGTTTACCAGTTTCATCAGCAGAAAAAAAAATAATTGGGGGTTTCTTGTGTAGATAAAGACATAGATTTAGATATAGATACAGATTAGATGTGGCTATCTTACATTTCATGAGGTAGCCATCTCAGAAAGTGCAAATCTCCTTTACCAGCCTTTCCCATGGTGATTTTTAATTGTACTTATTTCTGAAATGAGTCTGAACATTCCTTAAAGTAGAGCTGGCCAGAAAATTGGCTGCTTTGTCTTTAAAATTTTAATTAAAATTTAAAAAATAGCCACGTAACAGGAAAGAAATGGCATTACAGCAACTAACCAGAATTCCAAAACTCAATCAGATTCAACCAAATATGTATGGTTGAAATTGTGTTTGTGTGCGTGTATAAATATATGTATATACATATAAATATGTATATACATATTTATATATGTATATAAATATACATATATATATGTATACATATATATTTATACATATATATACACACATATATATGTGTATATATATACACATATATATATAAAAGGTAATGCTTATATATAAAAATATATATTATATACATTTATCATAGATCATGTACATAATATATAATACAGGTGTATGTATATGTAATATATTGCATAATTTATATATATTTCATATATAATATATAGTTATATATTAATATATCTATATATGTAATATATATGTGTATCTATGGATAATATATCTAATGTATTTTATCTGTACACAGATCTAGTGTATATATATACACATAGAGCGTTTATATGTAACATAAAAGGGTTTGTGGATGTGTGTGTTTTACACAGCTTTATGCACACGTACACACACGTAGGTGGATGTGTGTGCCCTAACTCTGCCTACATCGGGGCTGTCAGTGACACGCTGTGGGTCAGGAGCGATGCCAGTCGGGGTGGAGATGTGTGGCGGAGCTCCTGTGGTGGGGTCTCAAGGCCTTCTCCCCCTCTCTTGCAGGCCAGCCCAAGGTGCCTCCCAGCGTCTACCTCTTCCCGCCATCCAACGAGGAGATCGAGTCGCAGAGCAAGGCCACCCTGGTGTGCCTGATGAGCGACTTCTACCCCAGCCCGGTGCAGGTGACCTGGAAAGTCAACGGTTCCACCCGCACCAGCGGCGTGGAGACCTCTGCGTCCCAGAAGCAGAGCAACAACAAGTACATGGCCAGCAGCTACCTGACGCTGAGCTCTACAGAGTGGAAGACCGTCAACTCCTTCAGCTGCCAGGTCACGCACGAAGGCACTCTCACCGAGAAGACCGTGAACAAATCCGAGTGCTCGTAACTCCAACAGGGCACAGCCACGAAGACAGTGGCTCCTCACCTTTCCTGTCCCTCTTGGCCGCTGCTGGTGACAGCAGCCCCCCCTCCCCACCCGGATGTCCCCCCTCATGCCCCTGCCGTCCCCCCGTGCCTATCCCCTGCTCCTGTCCCCCTCCGCCGGGTGTCACACGAATAAACACCAACAATGAACTAGCGCTGGCTCTGCATGCGTGTCTCTGTGTCCTTGTGCGCGCCAACCGCCCCACACGGACTGGGGTTGGCCCCAGTGTGGGGAAGGGCTGGAGGAGGGGGAGGGGAACGCACACACTGGTAGTGCTGGGGGTGCTCGGGGTTCCCGGCTGAGCACTGGGGACACCGATGCATGTCCCTGGCACCTCCAACTCCAAAGGCAGGGTGCTCCAAGGCAGTTTGGGGCAGTCTAAGTGCTGTGCTGGCACTGAGCGCTTGGCAATGGCCATGCTGTCCTTGTCCCTCACCTGCTGGTCTGGGTGCTGGGTCCCTCACAGGGACTCACTGCCTTCACTGTGTGTGCTGGGGACATGGCCACCACTGTCTCTGTCCCCTCGTGCTCAATCACCCTGGTGTCCCACAGGTGGGGATGCCGGAGTGGCCACTCACACGTTACGCTGTCCCCGTGCCTCGTGCCTACAGCAGCCTGGTCCCCACACCATGTGCCCCTGTGTGTGTCCCATCCCCATCACGGCCTCAGGGAGGTTTTCCTGTGGCCTCCACAGGGCAGCTCTGGGCAGAGACCCCGGCAGCCAGCAAGCAGAAAGCTCTGTGCGGCTGTCAGCTCTGTGTGCTCCCACTGAGTCTGTCTTGTTGCATCAATGTCTCCATCCATCCGGCCCACCCCGACACATCTGCCCATCCATCCCATTTACACCAACGTACCCGCACATCCAATCCACGCAAACACCTCCATCTATCATGTCCACCACAACACCTCCAGCCATCCAGCCCACCCCACGTCTCCATCCAGTTGTTGGTGGGTGCAGGAGCGGGGGCCAGCCCCGCTCTCAGGACAGAGGTTTTTGTGTGGCCTTAAACCAATGCTGGAGGAGGGATGCAGCCGCCTGCACTTGGTGTGGCACTGAAACCACGTCTGGCTGTTTTCTTCACTGTGGAGTTGTGACATTTCTGTGATGTGGGGGACTTTTCTCCAGTTTGGGGAGGGGTTGGGGTCTCCCTGCCCCATCGATGGGCACTCACGGCACTGAGGACAGTGTTTGATGGATGGGATCAGGCTGAATTTCATTTTCTTCCCCAGTTTTGTCAGTTGAAGGTGAAATCCTACTTTGTGTCCCGTGCCTCTTTGTTAGGATTTCCCCTGGAACCGGCAGTTCTCTCCCGGCATGTGCCAGACTTGTGGCCTGCAGTCACCGTGCCCCTGAGCTGAGAGCTGGGACCTGCCAAGGGGGTGCAGAGCTCCTCCTGCTCCTACCCGAGGATTTCTCAGGAGATTAAGCCAAAACTACACTGCAAATACCCTGCCAACCACAAACTCTTACAAGATCCGAGGGGGCAAAGTTTCTCCTCCATGCCCTGCTCCTTGCCTGGCCAAACCTCCAAGGGCACAGAGCCCGCTGGAGCAGAGACCACAGATGTGCCAGGAAAGGAAGGGCCTCAGACAGCCCCTCTGCGGCACCGGGGCTCTCCCGGGCAGCAGCTCCTCGCCACGCAGGTCCCTGCCATCCCCACATCCATGCCCAAATCGCTGCCCTCTGCCCATGGCCACAAAGCCAAGCCCCGAGGCAAACTGCTGCAGGCTGCCCGGCCGCAGTGACACGAGTGCCAAGATGGGTGCAGGGAAGGTGGCTTTTCTTTTCCTTCCCCTCTTGGGAAGCTGAAGGCTCAGCGCTCCTGACTGATCTGGCAAATGGTGCCCTGAGGCTCTGGCTGGAAAACACTGTGCAGGGGCTCCCAGCTGCAAGCTGGGCTCTGGCTTCACTACTCAGACTTTGGAGGGGGGAACTCACTAATTATTGATTAAAAGATTTTGCTAAACCGTTTCCGTAAGCAACAGCCCACTGAGGAAAGCGTGCTGAATTATACATCACAGCGCCGTGCTCCCCTGCCTCCCGCAACAGGGCCGGTTTGCACCCACAACGGGGCCTTGGCATGGAGCAAGGTGGTGCCTCCAGCAGGGGCACGGCAGCGCCCTGGCAGACCCCCCCAGGCCGAACCCCCAAAGCAAATGAGCCCCCCAAATTGCAAAATGAGCAAACGCGCTGATGGAAAACAACCCAGGGGCTCCCCGCCCAGCTGCAGCTCTCGCTCTCGTTCTGCAGTGTCCTTTGGTGAAATTTTAAACAGTTGCCTTTTTTTTTTTTTTTTTTTTTTTTTCCCCAGCTTGCCATTAATTTCAAATGGAGGGGGACCTAATTTAGTAAATGACATGCTTCAGGAAGGCTTTAATTAGCTGCAGACAGAGGCAGCTGGTGCTCCCGCGGGGTCCGGATCTCACAGGGGGCTGCGCACCCGGGCTGGGGGTCATGGTGCTGGCTCAGCAGGGGTTCCGGGTGGGGGGCTGATAAATGGGGGTGGTTTGTCTCTACCAAAAGGCCAAATTCCCTCCACATCTGTGTCCCCAACCAGCCGGGGCGTGCTCTCATTTCCCACCCATCACCCCAAATCTTGCTGCTGGTGAGCCTGGGCATCCCCACCAGCCCGCGGGGGTCAGAGGGTCGGGGCGACGTGGCAGCAGCTCCTGCCATGCAGCAGCAGTGGGGCCGGGGCACAGCAGGGCGGGGGCGTCCCCAGCCCCGTCTTGGCAGCTGCGAGCCACGCAAATAGCCGGGTTTCCTGGAGGCAGCAAGGCTGAAACTCGAAAGCAAGAGCCGGGCGCTCAGAATAACTCCAGCTGGCTGGTGGGAGTGGGCAGAGGGGCAGCTCGGCTTGGGGTACTGGGTGAGTGCAAGGCCCTGGGGGCTGCCCGGCCGCCCCAGCTCTTCCAGGAAGGCGTGAGGCAGCGTCTCCAGCTGCCGGGGGTCTCCAGCTGCAGGGGTGCACAGGGCCCGCACCACCCTGGCCCTACCAGCCCCACCGTGCAGCTGTGCGGGGTTGGGGCGTCCCCGAGCTAAATTTACTCTTCGGTCTCCAATCAAAACTTGAGCTGGGGGGCCTGAGCTGGCAGAAAAAAGGAAGTGAAACGGTCTCCAGCGAGCGCTGACGTGTGAAGCAGAGCGAGCGCCGCGCCAAGCGGCCGCCATGCCGCTCACCTCGGGCCAGGCCGAGCTGGCCTGGGCTGGGTCAAGCTTGGCTGCTGCTTGGGGATGGCAGCACCGTGCCAGGGTGGGTGCCCAGCCTGGTGCATGGCGTGGGGCGACCCAGCTGCAGCACAGGCGCACACTCATGTGCACACACGCGCACACCCAGCCCCACCAAGAACACAGGGCCCCCACGATGTGGCACCACCAACCCCACACCCACGGGGCTGGGACCAGGCCGGCCCCACAGCGCTCTGCCCATGGCCTTGTCCCCATGTGCCACCCCCTGCCCATGCTGGGCTCCCGTTCCCTCTCCACCGCCGTGTCACCCCGAATCCTTGCTGATGGACGGATTTAAACCAGTAATTCCTGCCTGCTTCCAGGCAGTGCCGTGGCTGAGCTTGTCCACACCACTGTGACCTGCCATGAAATGCGCGTGGCAGATTCAACATTCTCAAAATACAGAGCAGATTTCCCAGAATGTGGGAAATTAAGTACGTTGAGAATGTTCCCCCTTCAGCAGAGCCCTGGCTGCGGGCAGCTCAGAGAGCGCAGCTCCCATCACATCACGATTAAAGGGGAATTAAATGAAATTAATAAATGCTTCAGGCGGGCTCAGCTGCAAGTACCACCTGACCGAAATCGCCCGCTCACAGAGAAGAGAAAATTTGCATGGCAGTGGCAAAACAGCAAAACAGCAACCGCCCGCTGCGCAGCTGGGCAGCCCGAGCAGCCCTGCCGGTGGGATGTTTTTTTTCTGGAGTCACGCACGCAGCCTGCGTGGAGGCAAATAGCAACAAATAGAAACTGCGTGGCTTGTCCAGGTCATAAACAGGCTGAGCCAACTCAAAAATAAACACCTCTGAGCTGCTTAAAAATATTTGTCATTTCGATTTTAGCGTGTTAATAAAGTAAAACTCCCAACAGAGCTATGCACCTGTTCTGGAAAGGAAGCAAACACTTGTTTTCTGCCGGCATTTACTGTAAAAAGCCACGTTTCCTGATGCAGGTGCGCCAACAAAGCCCTCTCTTGATGTCTTGAAAACAGCTTGTCTAAAAAATGAACGTGAGTTGAGCTTCATCCCTGTTTAAGTCTCCTCTGAGCGGGTTTGTAGCTTGCCGTTGGGAAACACTGGGAGCAGGCACAGTGCCGGGGCTGGGGAGGCAGCGGTGGGTGGGCAATGTGTGCGGCGAGGTGCTCCTCTGGCTGCCATGTCCCTGCCGCGGGCCCTCAGGCACGAGCAAGGTGCTTGTTTCACTGAGCCGTTTGGGGAAGTTTTTTAGCCAAATGCTGATTTTTCTCCCCACTTTGACAGCCTGACAGTGCGAGAGCTGTGGCATGGGGGGAAACTCATGGGAGGTGATGGGGACGTGGTGTGCACCCTGGGGCCAGATCCTGCACCCGAGACAGCGCTGCCCCTGCCAGCAGCCACCGTGCTCTGAGCTCACCCCATCCCCAGACAGATAGACAGTCTTTCCCCAGCCTCTGCAGCCTCCCTGGGCCAAGTGTTGTTTTTTAAGTGCTTCTGCCATGTTTTTAGGCATTTTTGGAAGGGCAGCGCGGGCCAGCCATCGTGTGTGCGTGCAGTTGCACTTCACCAGTCCCACAGCTGGGCCCGTGTTCCCCCCAGGCCAGATGTGCTGACCACAGCCACGGTGTTCAGGGGCAGCACTTTTTCTTGCTAAAAATTGCATCCTGGCCGAAAACATGCGGCCACTTTGGCCAAACACCAGCTGGTGGCCAAGAATAGCCGCGGCCACGGCACGCTCGGCTTCCTGAACACAAACTTTCCAGCACGTGGCACTGCGAGCGCCGCTGCCTGGCATGGCAGCCAGCAGGGCCAGGAGCAGGAGAAGCTGAATTTTGGTCCCATTTTGGCAATGGTTGAGAGAGAAGGTTTCCAGGCGGCTCCCCAGTGATGGTGTCTAGGGTTTGGGAAAATGAGGGGTGAATATCTTCTGCCCCCCAGCTCCAGGGCAGGCTCTGGTCTCATTTCACTTCAGGGCTCTGGTGGCATGTCAGTGCAGCAGTTTGTAGAAACACCTCAGAGACTGCAAATGCTGCAAAATGTAGTGATAAGACAAGGGGTAATGGCCTTAAATAAGACGAGGAGCAATGGCCTTAAATTAAAAGAGTGTGGGTTTAGGTTAGATATAAGGAAGAAATTGTTCATTCAATGGTGGTGAGGCTCTGCCACAGGCTGCCCAGAGAAGCTGTGGCTGCCCCATCCGTGAAGAGCCCCAAGGCCAGGCTGGATGGGCCTTTGGGATGCCTGGTGCGGTGGGAGGCGGCGTGCCCATGGCAGGGGGCTGGGGAAGGTGGGCGTTAAGGTCCCTTCCCACCCAAACCATGCAGTGATTCTAAAACTGGGCCATAAAAGCACCCATCCTGCAGCCATGTTGAACACTGAGGCTGAGCCATGGACACGGTGAAATTGTGTGTGTGTGTGTGTGTGTGTGTGTGTGTGTATGTGTGTGTGAGAGGGGGTCTCACATGGCCAGAGTGCTTTGTGCCTCACTCCCCAGAGCCACCAGTGCCACTGTGGCCATCAGTACTCCTGCTGGGCCCCGGGCCGCTCTGTGCCGAGCTGCTGCACGATGCCCCAGAGTTTCCTGGGGCCGCTGCTGTCCCCAGCCACACACGATGGGCTGAACATGCTGCTCCCAACCAGGCCCCAGCCCTGCCCCTGGCTCCGTCCTCCCCTGGGCTCACCCACGGGCATGTTTAAAGCCCCTTAGTGTGGGGACACCACAGGGCACAGGGAACACTGCCCTAGGGCAAGGTGGCAGGGACCAGCCGGCAGCCCCCACACCGGCCGTGGCTCACCAGGGACAGGCACGCGGGGACAAGTGTGGGCCCATGTGTGCCGGCTGGCCCCAGCCCCAGCCACCCTCTCACCCCCCTGCACAGCACTCACGGAGCCCCTGAGGGCAGGTCAGTGCTCACGGCCCGAGCACGGCCGCTGCACCAGGGCGGTGACGGCCGGAGCTCGGCTGCAGTGACCAAGCTGGGCCATGCAGGTACAGCACCAGCACCCCCGGGGTCCACCAAACTGCTCCTCCATGAAGGTCTCAGGCTGGACCCAGCTCAGGTTCGGCCCCTGCTCTGGTCTTCAGTCAATACACGGGGTCATTGCCAGACACCGTCCAGGCTCCAGATGCCTCTTCCCCTCTGTGGAACTCGGAGGGGGCTCAAAGGCCACACATGGGGGATACTCAGGCACCCTCCTGCACCCATGGGTGCTGCAGCCCCCCAAGAAGCTCCCTGTCACCAGGGGTTCCCGTCAGCCCTGCCGTGTCCCTCTTCCAAGGGCTGTCCCGAAGGAGCCAAGCTCGGGCAGTGGCTGTGGGGGCCACAAACGCTCTGTGGCTGCTGGGGGTCCCCTGGGCTCCCTAGAACTGCAGCGCAACCACATCCCGGCCCTGGCTGGCTCTGCTCAGGGCTGGAGCACCGTTTTTCCCCCAGAAATGAAGAAAAACCCAAGCAGCCCCCCTCTGCTGCTGGCCGAGGACCTGTGCTCTTACTCCCATAACTTCAGAAGACGTTGGAAGTGCTTGGAACATCAGCACCATAACAAGGGGCCGCCACTCTGCGTGGCTCTGCCCCGAGGTGCGGGGCTGGGCAGCACAGGCACAGCTGCAGCAGTTTCTGCTGGCCTAAAATTAGCTCCTGGGAAGGGGCCACAAATTCCCCGGGCTGCACACGGCGGGGCTGAGATGTGCCACGTCCCCATCACAGGGCCCAGGGGAAGGCAACGTGGCTGCATCTGCTCACACGGCGACCACAGGGACACGTGCTGGGACAGGATTCGGCCCCTGGGGCTCACGGGAGAGCCGTGCACCATTACAGAGCCAGCCTGGCCCCATCCTGCAGCCCCCAGCTCCCTGCTGTCCCCCATGCCATGTACCCGGTGCCGTCACTGCTGAAGGGACATGGAGCCGGAGGCAGTGACAGGGCCGGGAACTCACCTTTATTCCAGCCCCGACAGGCCCTATAGCCGAGCCCCACATCCCCACCAGCCAGGGCTGCAGCACCCTGGCCCAGCTGCTGTCCCGACGTGCTTTTTTACCATTTTTCCCCATTTCCCATGAATCAGATATCGCCTTGCTGCTGTGCCCTATGGGGATGGCGAGAGGGGGCTGAGCAGGGCCAGCAGGAGCAGCGGGGAGAGGAGGTGGCAGGGGCAGCCGCAGCTCGAGGTGGCGTCCCTGGAGGCGAAGACCTTGCGGCTGCGGAGGGGCTGCGGCGGGCGGAAGTTGTTGGTCATCTTCAGGGGCACGGCGCCCGAGGCCGGGAAGTAGACGGTGTTCACGAACGCCCGCAGCTGCCAGGGGGAGAGGCAAGGGGTTGGGAGCCATGCCACCAGGTTCCCCAGCCCTGGGGCACGCGTGGCTCGAACATGGGGCCAAATGATTCATCCGCCCACCTCCCTGAGCTCCCCCAGCCCCCCAGCCCAGCCTGGTGCCCCAGGAGCAGACAACCCGTTGACCTCCCCCATGCTATTGTTCAGGTGTAAGGAAACATACTATGACCGAGATGCTCACGGCACAGCTTTTGGCCAGCCAGGGCTCTCCAGCCCCACTGCAGGGCCGACCACGCTACCTGCGCCCAGCCGATGTCCACGGGCTCCTCGAACACGGTCCAGATGACGGCCTCGCTGCAGTCGGGGGTGGTGAGGGAGCCCTGGTAGCGGTAGTACCTGGAGAGCCGGCTGGCACGTGGCAGCAGCGTGCCCAGGCGGAAGGTGGAGGCCAGGTCCACAGACTGCCCTGCGTGGCGAGACATGGGCACTCAGCCGGTGCCGAGACAGGGGACAGTGGGGCCACCCCCATCCGCTGCCCCCCAACCCGCCCGCTGCCCCCAGCCCACCCCCAGGCCTGTCCCTTTCTGCTTGTGCCCCAGGGCAGGAGCACAAGGATGCCTCACCGGCGTGGGAGATGTTCCTTAGGCCGCTGACGATGGTGTTGTAGTTGGGGTTTGGGGCTTCAGAGACCTGCAAGGTGAGAGCGAGCAGCTCAGGTGGAGGAGTTTGCAGTGGGGCCCCTGCTTTGCACGAGGCTGGGGGGACTCTCAGACAGAGGATCTCCCAGAGCCGGCATTTCCCAAGGAGCCTTTGGGAACACACATAGGTTCTCCGAGGACGCTTCCCCCCGGTTGCAGCGGTGCTCTGCTCAAACCCACACGTGTTGGCGGGCACCAACCCCCTGATCCGCCACCAGCCTACCTGGAAGAAGCAGCCCAGGACAGCCAGCCCGCTCGGGTGCCCCTTGGCCTCCCCCAGGGTGCGGTACTTGACGTTGATGTGGACGATGTGCAGCTGGGGAAAGACAGAGGGGCTGAGCATGGGCACCTGGCCGAGCCCCCACCTCACCCTGACCTTACCAGAGGCCGGGCACTGGGTCGGGAAAGCAACGCGCCCAGGGGGAGAGAGGGGAAAAGGGGGAAGGGGGATGCACAGCCCTTGTGCCCGAGCATCTGCTCCAGCCACAGTGAGTCAGTTTTGCTCTGCTCTGACAGACCATAAATATTTTACAGGCACAGAGGCTCATTTGTCCAGAATGATCCTGAGGTGCTCGGTAGAGCCGCGCTCACACCCGCCCTCCCTCCCTTCCCTGACTCGAGGCACGATCCCTGCGGGCACCGGGGCTGCTCCTCGCCTACCTCCATGGGGAGCTGGTGCCCATCCAGGGTGTGCTCGGAGCCGTTCCCGGCCGGGCTGCCCCAGTGGAAGTGGAGCTGCAGCGCACGGTACCGGCCGGGGAGGCCCCCGCCGCTGATGGCGATGTGCTCGGAGGCCGGCTCGCTCTCCAGGCTCAGCATCACTGCAAGGGACGGGATAGGGACTGGGCTGGTGGCCGTGGGGCAGCCCCGTGGGGACACCAGAGAGCTGCAGCACCGGCGGGGGTGCTGAGCCCATCGTGGGGGCAGAGCACCCACCCGTGTGCCCGTTGTTCACCAGCCTCCACTTCCCCGGGGGGGCCTGGTCGTAGCCCTCGAAGGCGATGTCCCCGAGGCCGCTGTCCCTCTGCAGCCGGCGCCTGTCGATGTTAACCGGGGACTGCTTGCTGCCGCCGCACGTGGCCTTCAGCTCCTTCCAGTGGCTGGGGCCTGCGGGGGGGCACGGCTGTATGAGCCACCTCCACCCCCAGGGGGACATGAGGACGAGGGTGGCCAGGTCCCCAGCTGGCCCCGCAGTCCCTGCACCGTCCCCATCCCTTCTCTCATCACTCTGAGGAAGTTTTTGGCTGGAAACCCGGGGAGCTGCAGCCGCCCCGTGCTGCCCACCCCGCGGGCTCCCCATTACCCGCTGCCTTCATTAAGGGGCAGTCCCCGCAGCCCTGCCAGGGCACGTGGCCGGCTTTGTGCGGCCCTGGCTGCCCCCCGCCAGCCCCGCTCCTCAGCCAAAACCAGCCCTGGCCGCTGCTGTGGTTTGGTTTAATTGTTGTGAAATCAAGTCTCTGCGGGGCAGCAATCAGCAGAGCCCCGCCGCTCGCGCTCCCGGACACGGCTGACCTGCCGCGGTGGCCGGGCACGGTGCACGTGCACCCGCGGGCTATAAAGCAGCTGGGCTGTAACAGCTGATTAAATGCTCCTTGAGCCTTAATTAACCTTTTACAAGCTATTTGCGTGCTTCCAAACAACGTGCCTCCAGGCGTACCGAGGGCAGGTGCCTCTCAAGGCAGGGAGGGCACCGAAACAGAGCCGTGCCCTTGTGCCGGGGCTGTCCCCACTCACCGCACTTGGGGTCCTGCGAGTCGTAGCACCACTGCCCTGCGGGAGAGAGCACGGGTCAGGGGGGGCACGGGGGCACCCCCAAAACCCCTCTTGTTGCAGAGAACCCCCCCTCAGCCACCTGAGCCCTGCTCGGTGTTGGCATTACCCCACGCTCACCCCCTCTCCACCTGCCTGGGCAGCTCTGTGCGCTTTGGGTCACCCCCTGGGGGTGGCTGAGCACCAGCTCTGCAGTCCTGACCTGAGTACCCCCCCCGGCCCGAGGGGGGATGCAGTCACAGGGGCTGCGGCACCCTTGGTGCCCCCGCGGCTGGTCGGGCAGCAGGAGGCGGCTGCGGCACGCAGGGGTGGCCGTGGGCAGGCCAGCACCCACGCCGCGGGGACGACGCTCGCCCCGTCGCCCAGAGCATCCTCATCCGAAGCCGCTTCCCTCCCACCAGCGCTGCTGTCAGCGCCGGGAGCCGCTCGGAGGCAGGCAGCACGGGGACGGCGCGCTCCACGCCGGGCTTCGGTGCGGCAGGGAAGCGGGAACACCGGGGAGCTGGAGCTCCCGGGGCTGCGGGCTTTGCTCCCCTCGCAGTCCCACCAACTGGCCCCAGATCCCTGCGTGGGAGCACGGCCCCGGCACCGCACGTGCCCCCAGGGAGCGGCCGCAGGGCACGGATGCTGTGGCTGGGGGAGCAGTGGCACAACGCAGCCCCCGGCCTCGGCCCTTCGCAGCCACCCGCGGGGATGGGCAACGCAAGCGGCCCCCTCTGAGCCCTTCCTGCTGCTGACAGCCCGGCCTGCCGCCCCGCATCCAAATCCTCGCTGCACAGCAGCCTCAGAGGGTTGGGAGCGGGATGGTGTGGGACCTGGACTGTCCCATGGCAGGGACCTTGGGCTTTCCTCCCCAAGCAGTGGGAGCCGAGTTCCTTCAGAGCCCTCGGAGCCGCAGCACGCTGCCTTTGCCCCACCACGAGCATCCCCTGGCAGGAGCCAGATGAGCGCCTGCTGCTGCCAGTCTTGCCCCAGAGCAGATGCCTCCATGCCCCCGCACAGCACAGAAGCCCCAGACTGCTCAGAGGTTTCACCCACGGAGACTTTCCCTGGGTTGCATCTGAAATCCCGAGTTCCTGAATGCCCACCCACCCGAGGGGCATCCACCCGGCCACCTCCTGCCAGGGCCAACAGCTCCCCAAGTCCGGCAGCACAGCGGGGACAGGGATGTCCTGCAGGGATGGGGCAGGACCAGGACCCCAGTCCCAAGCTTTTTGGACCCACATCCGCTCCCCGACGGGTGGAAGGGGAACAAACCGCTGGCACCCGCGCCCCACGCCCGTCCCTCCGGCCATCCCGGGCACCACCAGCGCAACGGGCGGGCAGCGCATCTCACCTCCCGCGGCCGCTCGGATGACAAGAGGCAAAGTCACAAAAGTTATCCCCAGCCCCTGAGGCCCCATGCCAGCAGCAGGGCCGTGCCGGCCGCCCCGCCGTGCCGCCCCGTCCTCCTCCGCAGTGCGCCCGGGCGGGCGGCAGGGCTGGGGCGGGATGCAGCGCTGCCAGCCCCGGAGAAATCCTCAGCTCCAGCCTGAGCACTGCTGTTAAATATTCATCACAAGGGCTGAGTTTTTAACTCCTCGCCTGCTAGGAGGGAGCAGGGAGCGCCCGGCCCCCAGCCAGCCCCTGTGCGCAGCGCCAGGCCCCTGCCCAGGCTGGCACGCGTGGGCAGCCAGGAGCAGCAGGGCAGCGGCAGCCTCCCAAAGCCCTGGGGCCACACCGAGCTGCCCGGCCTGCTGCCCTCCTGGGGGCCAAGAGGGTTGCAGGGGTGCCGCAGGGATCCCATCCCCTTAGGGATGCTCTCCATCCCTAAAGCGGGGGCTTGCAGCATCCCCACTGCGCCCCCGGCCCTGCACAGGGCCACGGACAGGCTCCTGCAGGACCATCGGTATTCAGAGAGGGCTGGGGCTGCCCCATCCCCTCCTCACTCCTTGCACACACACACGCTCGTGCAAAGGAGCGTGCGACAGCCTTCACCCCCAGCATGGCTCTGGAAGCCACCAGGACCTGCTGGAGGTGCTGCCCCCCCAGTAGGAGGCTCAGGGCAGGAGCTGGGGCTGGGCAGGGCCATGGGGACCCACGGACTAAATCCAGCTCACCCCCGCGACACCTCGGCCAGGGCTGGTTTGGGAAGTGGCCGCTTTCCTGAGCGGGGCCATGGAAGCAGCACCTCACAGCCTGTGCCCCCAGAGCACCCCCAGGGTGCTGCCCATGGGGGGTCACGTCCCCGGGGAGCTCTCATCCCAAGGAAAGAGTTACTCTCCTCCAGAGGGTAGGTAGGAAGGGGAGTGAACGTGCAGGATTGTGGTGCTGTCACATTATCCTAAAATATCCCAGCTTTTTTCAGGCAGCAGTGAAAAAGGAGGCCACAGGGCTCATCCCTCATCTCTTACAGGTACTCATGTCCTGGCTCAGAGCTCGGGCGGTGCTGCCAGGATAAATAAACCTCGGCACCGACACAAGGGCCGCAGGAACAAGCGTCCTGCTGGCGGCTTGGCCGGAGATGCGCTGCAGCTCAGCTCTGCCGCTTGCTGCAGGGACAACGCCAAGGGCCGGGCTCACCTCCATGGGGCTCTTTGGGGTATGTTTGTCCCCCTCCCCAGGCAGAGCCACTGCCCCAGCCATGCCTGATGTCCCTCTGCCCCTGGCTGTCACCGTGCCCACAGCAGGGGGTGGCCGCCCTGCACGCCCCCTCCCCTCCATGCACCCACCCCACCAAGCGGGACCAGGGCTATTCCCCACCCTGGGGCATTCACCAGGGAACAGGAGACTCCCGGTACATGGAGTTTCTCTGGTGGTTATTTTTGGCAAGGCAGGCAGGGGCAGAGAAGCCACCACGGAGGACACACAACCAGCAGCACCACGCGGAGATGCCCAGCTGGAGCCCAGCAGGGACGAGCCCCCTGTCCCATGACGGCCCCGCAAGAAGAGGCCGTACCTGCTCCCACCCGCCCCAGTGCCCTCCCGCTGCACCAGGCTGGAGCAGCCTGCAGTTTCTATAGGAACCAGATCAAACCTTCCAGGAGCGGCTCTGTGCTTCCCGGCCTGCTGCTGCTGCTGCGATGGTGGCGAGGGGCTCACAGCTGAACCCTGCAGCTCCGCGCTGTCCTCGCGGAGACACCGCGTCCATCTCCCTGCCGCACCGGAGCCAGCAGGAGGTGAGCTCCCGCTGGCATGCGTGCGCACCAGCGTGAAGGGAGAGAGCCGTTATAGGGAAAAAATAAATAAAAAAAGACTGAAAAATAAAAATAGTTTCTGAAGCTGCAGCCATCGATCAGATGTGGGCACGGTGCCACCCTGCTGGGAACCCCCGCCACAGGCACCGTCAGCGAGCGTTGCACCAACACGCGGCAGTGCCAAGAGCAGCTCCCGGAGGTGAATCCTGCACCGAGCCCGGCCCGGGGTCCTGGGGTGAGCAGGACGGCAGCAAGACGAGGACTGCAGCACCCAGAGCGGTGCTGTGTGTCGGGCAGCCCAGGGATGGGTGCACAGAGTGTTGTGGGAGAGCAGCAGGGAGATGGAACCCAGCGGAATAAACACCCTGTCTGCTCCTGACTTTGCTTTGCTGTTGGCAGTAAGCTGGTGTAGCTGGAGAGCCGGGGCACAGAGCACAGCAGCACAGTGCAGTGCCTGCACAAAGGCGGCAGTGTGGGCAGCAGCTGCGTGTGGCCCCATCACGCCCCTGCGCCGCCTGGCACCCCGGGGCCGAGCGCTGCGTCTGCCTGCGGCACCGGCAGCGAATGACACCTCGCCTCCTGTCGCCCCAAAACTCTGCGGGCAGGGGACAGTGAGCGGTGGCACGGCGGCGGCAGTGACACGGTGGCGGCAGTGACACCGCGTGCTGGCCGGCGTTCAGCGATGAGCGCATCCTGCGGCCACCGAGCCACCAGCAGAGCTCGGGCACAGCCCGGCGCATCCCGCAGGCCCGTCAGCAGGCACCGAGCTGAGTAACCGAGCGTTTCCATGAGCTCAGCCCGGAGCCACGCCGCTGCCCCCTCGGCCGGGGCTGGACCACGCGCTCCAGGCTGCTCCTTCCCCAGCCCCGAGAGCAGCTCCCTGGGGCCTTGCTGGGAGCAGGAGCTCGGTTCTCAGTTCGTTGGTTACCTCCCCCGGGGATTTGACCCCACACAGCCCTAGGAACAGAACCCATTTTGTGTTCCCAGCCCTGAGGAGGCCGCGGAGTACTGCCGCAGGCATCGGGGGGCAGCTCAGGGGATGGCAGAGGAACCCCGTGCTGCAGCTGCAGGCTCGCGTCCCTACACCACACGACAGCTTAAAGAGATTTATTTGCCCAGCAAGGCCTCGCGGGGCACGGCCCTGCCGCCAGGCGGCCCCGTGCTGGCGGTGCGCGGCCTGCAGGGCCCCGCGGCCCGCTCCTGCCCCCTGCCGCCCGCACGAGCCCCGCGCCAAAGCTCCGCCGCTGCCCCTGGGCTGCTCCGGGTCCCCCCAAGGCTGCTCCTGCACAGGATCAAGGCCAGATCCGTGCATGGGACACGGCCCCAGACTGCCCTTTAGAAACTTCAGGAAAAAGGCTCGAGGCTGGGACAGGCGGAGGTCCCGTCAGGCTTTTCCACTTAGCTTGCGACAACAGCTCAGTGCTGACAAGGGGCTCTGGAGGCCCTGGGCATGGCGCTGTGATCCCTGCTGGGTAAACATCAGTCCTCGGGCAGGATGAGGCACCGAGTGCTGCCCGAGGTCTGTGCTGCTCTGCGCAGGTCGTGGTGAGCTGCAGGGCTCAGCTCCCTCCTCTCCCACCTACCGCTGCCCCACGCAGCTCCTGCCCCGCTTCTGCTCCTTCCGCAGGCTCACAGAAGCTCCATGAGGGCAGCAGGAAGGGGCTGCACTGCGCCTTCAGGAGTATCAACACAAGACTTTCTTCAAGTTATATTATTACAGGTAAATCCCGCTGCTATTTGTACATGAAGGCACTTCTACAGCCACCCTGTTCAAAACCAAACATCTACTGATCGTCTGGCAAGATCACAGTGCACCTAACAAGGCTTCCTTAACAATGCTTAAGAACCACACCAGTGAGAGAAATCAGGAGACACTGAAACGGACAGTTTGTCTTACAGAACACAATTTATTTGGCATTTGGATGAAATGTTTCTCACAGCATCTTGAGAAAAAGAAAGATTAGTGCCAACCCCAAAGAAAGAAGTTAAAACAAAAAACAGTGTCACAGGGACTGAATTATTATAGTATCAAATTTAAATTCTACATGGTATTTCACAGAATATCAAAATCTTTTATACACTGCCACAGTTAAATCCAGTCACAAACCAACTACACAGGAGAAGCCTGCAAATGCAGCGTTGGCTAAAATTATTTTCCAAGAGAAGGTAAAAAGCAGTGTCTCATTCTCTCTCTCAGCCTCCCAGGCATACGCAAGTCTGACATTCAGATTACAGTGCAGCATGGCCATGCACGCAGGCTGCAAGTGCAGCATCTCTGCTGGCATCAACTCCAACCCACTCAACGTTCAAGGTGCACAATACTGGAAAATTAAAGCTATGTCGTACCGTAGCAGGCAGCTAATGCAGAATATTGTTAGGGGAAGCAGATCCTCACCGCTGAATGCATCTATTCCAAAGAAACACTGATTTCGTTTGGAACTGGGTAACGGTGGAAGCAGAATGTATGAACTTTGATTGATTTGCCTCCTCTACACTGATCTGTTCTAATTTTAGGGTCCAGTTCCCAACTTGCAAGGGATATTTAAAATAAATTTCTGTGTATTTCATGATCTTTAGCTACGTAGAGAGGAAAAAATACATTTCAGCAACTGAAAAAAAAAAAAAAATGTCCTGGATCATATGAGAAAACATCAAAACTTCAGGGCTTTATCACTGAAATAAAATGACTTCTGAAATACAAAAAAAGTTTTTAAAACAGCTTCAAATTCAATTAACATTAGGTGGGAAAAGAACAGTAAGTTACTGGTCACAAAAACAATTTCTTCCCAGGTGAAACTTCAGAGACACATGAATCAGCCAGCCCTGTGCCACCGGCTCAGGCAGAGCCCAGCGACCGCCAGGAGTGCTGCCTGAGCACAGACTGTAAGATTAAGCCTTCTGGAAAAAAAATCACCTGCTTCTTTTTTCTTCTCGACCAGCGCCCTGTCACAAATGGATAAAGGAATCGTCTGAGACTCAGGACTAGACACAACCGAACATTACGCAGACAAGTTCTTTGTACATTTGAATGACAATTTTGATCTTCTAGCACAGAACTAAACCCACTGTCTTTCTAACGTTACAATATTCTACAACTCACCTAGTAAAAAAAAAAGAGAGGCTGCTGTGAGACCGCGTACATGTATCACTGATAACATCGATACAAGTGAATATCTATGACTGCCCGTGAAGGAACAGCAGAGACCTCAATATGGCACCACAGTACGTAGTAAGGAAGGGGAAACTGAGGAACGGTTTTGTTAGAGGCCACAATGGGATGCGTGAGCCCTGCACAGGACAGAGTACTGACACCTGACAAGATAGACTGCGGTCAGGAACATTCAAAGAGAAATGCCCTCTTTGCTCATTTGTGCTGCAAAGAACGATAAGGTAATGGAACCTCCTCTGCTGCATCTGGAGGAAGATTGGGGATGCACCAGTAGATAAGAAAAACATCCAGAGAAGAGAATGGTGATGGGGGAGAAAAATAATAATGATAAAAAAATCAATGCACAAAATAACTCTAAAAGATCTCATCAATCTAATAGCAATCAAAACAGTAAGGTCTTCCTCAGGCAAGCATCAAGCTTCAACCTCTTTAATTGGCGCTCGGAACAACGTTATGTACCAGTCACCTTGCCAAGGGCAAGGAAGTTTTGCTGAGGAGTCAACTGCAGTCAAGAATACTAACCCTTCCCCAGTTGGTCCAGAAGTCTTAGCAGTTGTGACGTCCTCTGCTACAGAGGCTCCTACTCCAAGAGGGAATACTCAATGTGAAAAAGCTACATTAAAATGGGAAAGAAATGACAATTTTATTGCCAAATTAGAAGCTCACTGAGAGGTAAACAAGAGCTGTACTTAGTGAGCTGCTCCATTCAAGGCAAGATTTCCCTCGTTTACAGTTAAGATGAAGAAGGATAGGGAAGAAGAGAGAAAGTTGCAGCCTCTGTGCCAACATACAAGTAGGAAAGGCTCAGAAGCTATAGGAAAATTATTACACTGAGGCTTCTACAAAGAAGCCCGCATTTGGAACAACTATAGCCGGGAGCTATCATGAAGTTACAAATTGTAACAGAGCTTATTTTCAATAAATTCACCACAGAACCAAAAGTAAAATAAAAAATATATATATTGAACAGATTCCTGCAGTGTTATGAGATGTGTGAGGTAAGGTATCTGTTCACCTCATCCACAAAACACAGCTTCAGAGACTAAACCAAGCCAAAAGGCCTTCTGTTATTGCGCTAGGATACTACAGAGAATGAATGTTCCATCTGGCTTCAAAAGGAATTAGAAGTTTTCTAATTTGCACTGCTAACAAAATATTTTCAGGAACAGATTGCAGTAGCATAGACTTTGCATCCTACTTAAGTGTACACTATCACATCCTGTCCTACAACAGAGTGTAGCCAGCTTCAGAGAAGTATCAACCCTAAGAGCCTAGTTTATATCCCAGTGCTTAGCTTCGCCTAGCTGGACGCAGCACAAAGGGTACCGTCTACAGTATATATATATTTTTATATATATATCGCCACCCAGAGACACACACACGCACACACACGCATTCGTACCTATAAAACTAAAGAAAAATCAGTACATACAATGTATAAAACGTATGAATGTGCTCAAAAATGCACAAAACCCGCTTTATTTTCATACTTCAGAAATGCTCAATTTGTATGCATGGTTCTCACTACTGCTATCCATCCACTTCGTTAGGCCAGGACTTGAACTCAGAGGAGGAGATGGCAACAGATCCCCCAGGGTGGAGAATTGCTCCTCTCATTTCGTGCTGCTCACGTTAGAGCCAGTCAAACCAGAGAACAGGACGCGCCGTGGTGGTACGACTCCAGGCGGAGAGGCTTCCTAACAGTGCTTCCTCCTGCTCGCGTGGCAGCAGCGCACACGAGAACTGTGATTCACTCTCCAATGGATTCAAGATTGTTAGCAAGTGTCTGAATGTCAAGACTCCAGATATGATCTCAATAATGAAACTCACAGTCTTCTGTGCAAAAGGAGTTGAATTGTCAAGACCAATCCTCAAGTACAGTATAAGCCTATAGGCAAGACACAGAACAGAAGTAGCAGCATATTCAATAGGGAAAAGTCAGCTGCACTGGGAAACCACAATAGTGGGTTAGGATTTGTCATACAAGTATGATTTCTCATCATTACTAGAAAAATAATTCACATATACACCCCCATGCAGTGTTTTCTTCCTGTCCCTCTAGGCTTGTACCCTTCATAAGGTAATAGGAGAACACTCACAAGGGGCATTCTTTACATAATCCTTATAATTTATCTCATCTGCTGACTGCTACAGTAAGTCAAGGAGAAGCAGAGGCAAGAGGAGGATGGAGGGTAGGGGCAAATTATTTGTACGCTAAAGTCCCACTTAAATTTAAAACCACCTATAAAGATTGTTTTGCACTCATTATCAAAACCAACAGTGCTTGACTTTGGGATTAGTGAGGGAGTGAATTAATCTCTTTTTACAATGTTTAAATTAGCTTAAAGAATTCAATCTGAGGGGAAAATTGAAGATCACATATCAGAGTGAAGCAGACTGCTTTACTGATTTAAGTACAGTAACCTTATTATAACCCCTTGTGGAACCTGGATAAATGGTTAGGGGTGTGGGTGGGGAAAATTCCTAGAATAGGGTTGGCATTTATAGGATGAGGATAAGAAACAAGTGTCCAATTAAACATTACGTACAGTGTGTTGATCAGTGTTTTTAAATGTTATTTGTAGAAACTGTAAAGAAGTGAAATGGAAGGGAGGGAACACACTTACATGCTAAATATAGCATGCAATAAGGAAAGCAAGAACAATGGTCTTTTATCCAGGCCAGTTTTGTGCAATTGTTCATTGTAAAGGAGTTAAACTACAAAGAAAAACACTTAAATCTTCCTTATGGGATTATAACAAACAGGGGTTTTGTATAGTGAAGTTAGACTGTCAAAGTTAACTGCTCCCCATCTCTCCCCTTAAGTACTACCTGACACATACGAGGATTCTACTGAAGGGATGCCGGCACTGTGCAGACCCCATTTTCTTTATAGCACAGAAGTTTTACCTTACAACATTAAATTTTGCAGCTACCAACAACAAAATTGTAATTGCAACTCCTAGTTTTCTTAGTACCCACTTCCATAAACAAAGTCGTACATTGCGTAGATCATTTATCCTCCAGTCCCTAGGGTGTTTTCAAACAGCAAGGCAGATCAAAACACACAAACGTTTCGTACTGTGTAACTCTTACGTGGTAGCATGTTTTAGCTCCTCAGTGTTCCTGCTCTGTGTAACAGACGCCTAGCCCCTTCCCCTGCAGTTCAATCTTCTGTCTTTTCCAAGTGTAGCACTGAAGCAAGAGAGAAAGCAACTGATTGAACAATGATTGCCCCCACCCTCCTTTTCCATTGTCTGTTCCCTGGGTCCAGTGGTATCCAGCCAAATCCAAGCAGCTTTTTCTGATGTAGATTTTGTTTCCTCTCAGTTAAAAAACAAAAAACAAAAAAACAAAAACAAAAAACACTACCCATACTTTTCCTCTCCTTAGAAGTCAAAGGAATTCTCTGCATTCTTTTCCATAGCCAATGGAAAAAAAAAAAAAGCAGTTATACAGTCCATATTTACAGGACAAACCGATTAGTGAACGAGTAACGACAGCCAAAAACAAGAGGCACGATCCTAATCTAGAACATAAAAGCAGTATTCAAAACAAAGTGGAGATTCCTTCTGAAGTTCAAACCATGGATTAGTGTTTGTCTGTGCAAACAGTTGCTAAAACTATTTCTGACCGGCAGTCGGCTTTTTATTCCTTTATACAATGGTATTGAGAGAACAGTGGCTGTGACGGCTGCTCGTAAGAGTTTCTGCCGGTGTGTTTTCATTTAGCGGTGTGTCGGGAGGGACAAGAAAGGTGCTGCTGTCAGCAGAGTCTTCCAGCTCCACTGGAGAAGGACCAACTGAGGGAGGAAGCGATCCCTCTGTAAGCTGTGGGGATACATCACAGTTTCCTAGTGATGGAGGACTGCTCTGCACAGTCTGAGAAATAACTCCATCTGGAAAAGAGGAAGAAAGGCAGAATCAGAAGGTGAAGTATGTCATTTCACATTCTCAAATAGATTTACTATCTGTGGTTTCTGGAAGCTCTGAGCTTTTCCTGTCTTTGTATTAATGCACATGACACGGCAAAGGAGGAAAATTATGTAGCAAAATATAACTGATACATATAAATAAGACTGATTGGTGCAGGCATCTTACTTATCTTGTGAGATATGCTGCTATAAAATCCGAAATTGGAATGAGTTCTACAGTATGCTAATATCGCAGCTGCAAAACTGAAGAGCGCTGGGTGAATCATTAAAAAGTGGTATTTTTGGTCAAATTTTTTGGCTGTGGGTGGGGGAAGTGGGGAGTGGAGAAGAGGCTGGTTATGTTTTGTTTAATATCTCTTGTACTTGGCATTTATTCTACTCTTTAATATCACTTTCTACAGACCTAGCTCCAAAAGACCAGAAAAGGTACCAAGATGATGGAAACTATGTAACCCACCCAAGGGAAGATTTTAAAATCAGTAAAGACTAAGAGTTAAGCTGCTTGCAGCATGGAATCCACTTTTAATTTCAGTGAGCCAAACAAGCTTTTCCAGAAAAACAAAAAACAAAAACACACCACAACCCCCAAGCTGTTTGATACTTATAACAAAAATCTTTGCCATACAAAAACAGGTTTGTATTATGAAATACATTTTCCCACCACAATCACTAAAATATACAACTATAGTTTTGTTTGTTTGTTTTAAATAAAAATAAAAGCAAGGAGGAAAAGAGAAGTTACCGCCTGCATACCTGGAGTGGAACAAAGGATGCTGTCTGGGTTGACAGAAGCCTCATAAGGAGGAGGTGGGTCGTCTGGATGTTGAATGTCTGGATACTTGTAAGCAGTATAGGGTGGAGGTGGATCATGGAAATGAAATGCTCCCCCTTCCCCATCATCTGAAAGATGCAGTGGAGTAAGGCCAGTTCCAAAACCATCAGGACCATAATCAAAACCAGGCATCCTGCGGCCCAAGTTAAAGTGGTGCACTATTTCAAGAGAAGAGAAAAAAAAAAAAATAAAGGAGATTATACCACATTTTCTTTTTCAGGTTAAGGCAGATCTCAACACCTTCTTCCACTTTTCACAGCCAAGGAACTCACGTCTCCTGAACACCTAGAAAAGCCTGAATAACCTATACAGGTCAACTCACTGCAGTTACACAATGAAACCCAAGGCCACCTGCTCCCAGCCTGTTTGTCCTGCACCACAGCTAAATTTGTATCTAAGCTCTTCAAACTAAAGACATCATTCACACACAGAAGATATTTCAGATTTGGACCACATACAAACAAACAAGTATTCTTCCATTATTGGCTAAAAAGTCTGAAGAACCTTCAGGTTTGAAGAAACTACACACACAGAGGCAGAGATGGGCAAGACCACAACGCTTATTTCCAAACATCAACTCATCAATAATAAGCATTAAGTGCAGGAGAAGTATGTACTTTTTTTTTTTAAATGAGTGGTTCATAGAAACAAAACCTGTACAAACAGTGACCCATTCAGGCAGCCAGCACATAGCTACATTTGGGTACTGACTAGAATTTATTACCAGACTTCCACTGATGTTCTCCACATAGATTTGGATCTTCTGCTCTTTTCATCCTGAAGCACATTTACACTACACACATTTACAGATCAACACTCACTACAAATACAGACTACTTACAATTTGCTCCGATCAAAGACTCTATGCGCTCTCTCCGCCTCTGGCGTAGCCGGTGGACCATGAAGAGCAGCAAAGAGAGGATGAGGAAGGATGAAATGCAGCTAACTATCAGACGCATTCCACCAGCCATTGAGTCAAACAAGCTGTTCCCATCTGTTACATAAAATATAAAAAAGAAGACTGTTACTTATGTTCAAGGCTCATTTTTCCTCGATGTTCTTTTGTCAGTAATGGAGAAAAACGCAGAGTGGAGATTCACTAGCCTGGTTTAACAGTTCTAGATTTCTGAAGTGTAGAAAAAATGAATCATTAGATGATTTATCTATTTACTGCAAAGAGACCTAAATGTTTCTAAATATGTTACTTAGCAAAAGGCACAAAACGTTGAAGGCTTCAGGTCTCTGAAAAAGGGAAAAACAAAGGTTAAGAGTATTTTGTGCATCAACTTTTCTCCCTGGCATGGCTGATGGTCTTGTAGTGAAGAAAACAGCAAGCCTGCAAGCTATGGGAAAGGCCCAAGAACTGGCATATCTATGCAGTATTTCTACATGACTTCAGGGCATCGTAACTTTTCTATTTCAAACAATAAAATCTCTAAACATTTTCATTATCACCAAGACATCGCCATCCAAATTCCACGTGTCATAGGTAGCATGGTTATCAACATTACATGACAGGAACTAAAACTACCTTAAAAAGATGAATCAACATGATAACAGTCTTTCAAAAACTGAAGAGAGATTAAGATAAACAGGAATCAAATGTTTTCCTAAAATCACAGAAAGCAAGTGGCAGAACACAGAACAGACCCGGGAGCTTAGGGCTTCTAGAGCTCTATACCATAGCTAATCAGATCCACACTTAGAAGGCTGCTGAGAGCAAACTATCGCTGTTCTGTCAGTGCCAGGCACAGGAGGCATTTTTCACAATTCAACTAATCGGGTTTAAAGTAGCCTGCAAACATACAGACACCCTACACAGAAACAGACAGAAGTGACTGTGCTGTTCTCTTTGTGCTAATTTCCTGTTAAAGAGCTCCGATAAAGAAAGGAACTGAGGTTAGATCTGGCTAAGCAGATGAAGCAGCTGCACAGCCTGGTTGTGACGGTTACACAGCACTAGAGAACACGAGCAGCACCAAGTATGAACCCTGTGCCCAGCCAAGGCAGCACCATGCCAGCACGCTGGGTAGAGCAACCAGCCCCTGGCCCCTCTTCTTCCCTGCACCCACCACAGCTGCAGGAGCTCTCAGTACCTTCCCTTCCACTGAGCAGCAAAAGCTGCACCGAAGATTCCTTACAGAACACAAGAACCCTCACAAAAACCGTAAATACTGATTTGCTACAAATGCTAGGAATAGAAAAAGTCACCTTATTTAGGCATTGTTAGAAGTACATGGCTAACATGGCTAATTTATTACCTAACCCACTCCCAAGTAATTAATTTAATAGTGCACTACGCATAGAACTCCAACATAACACCCTCTCAAATCTGGCTGTGCAGTACAAAAGCTTCTACGCTGTCAAATCTTTTAGCAGCTCTCCCTGTCAGAGCTCGAACTGATGCAGTCACACAGCAGCAGTAACCCACCAACACCCCCTCCCCAGCAGCAAGGACCTGCCGGCGTTCCTCCTCCGTGTTATGGCAATGCTGACTTTGTGGCCACCATAAATTATTTCTAACAGTTGCCTTAAATAAAAGGGCTTCGGTAAAACATACACACAGTGAAGCGTGATGCAATCTTGTAGTCAGAAGCCTGACATTGCCTCTTCCACGTACTCTCTTAAAGCCAGCTAAAATGCAAATCTTGGGCCTTCTGCAGAGGCTGGGCCGCTTTCGTGCTGCTCCCAGCCTCTGACAGCTCCTACCACTCGGCCTGTTCAGCTGGATAAACTATTGCCAAGTCCTAGATTAAAGTAAAAAAAAAAGGGACAGAGACACAGCTTGTACAGAACGAGACAAGCCATCACAGATTTTCAACCTACATATACAGGAATGGATTATTTCAGAAAGGCAGTTTGACACTCAGGACAGCAGTAATATCCTGTAATTGCCCCACTTCAGTCACTAAAAAAGCTTCTCCATCACCAGCTCTTTCAAATATTTTGTTTCTTTTAACACAATTTCACAAGTGAGAGTTCCAGATCTGTACAAACGAGCCCCACAAAACAACAGGAGTCCCACATCCATGAAGAGGCAATTGACAAATGACTTCAGTTTCTGCATTAGTACACAAAAGATTTTCATGTGCTATTTATCTTCAACTAAATGAGAACCATCTTTCAAGATAGTACAGCTGGGATTGCTCAGCTTACTCCTACCACTGAAAAACTCCCCTACTACCAAGTCCTTGAGTAATATTCTTTATCCACTTGTAATCGTTGCTCACCCACTCACACAACACGAGCTGATTACCTGCCAACCCAACAGCGGGATTTATTTCCCCCCCAGTCTCTCCCTGGGTGATGAATTCACTTACCCTTGATTAGTAAAACAGTTTTCTTTCCTTTGCAACAAAGCTTAGGGAAGATATATGCAGGAATTGGACAAAGATAAATACATGCTGATTAAAGAAAGTAATTCATTAATTTTGTCAGCTGGAATAGTCATTTATCAACACCCAGAAGGAAAACTAAAATGTGTCATCTCAAAATTTCAGTGTTTATCATTAGCTGAAGTAACTTTATTATGAAGTTAGGCAACTGCTTGATGATTCTTCTCTCAGAAACCGAGTTACTAAAAAAACAGAACACTTCAGACAAGAGTATAATGAAACGGTCTTATATAGCATCAGTACAGGAAGCAGAGCTTAGGGATCAGAAAGGATGTGGTAAAATACAGTCTTCAAATCAGTATTCATGAAATAGTTGAGACCCACAGTATAAGCAAGGATTAAAGAACATTGCGTGAGGTTATCCCAGGTCGTCTTATCCTGTCTGTTGGATGATGCCTTGCTGACACTGTTCCTGAAGATTAAAAAAAAAAAAAGACGGCGAAGACAGTCTTAACTCTGCTGATAAGAATAGGAGGAAGACTTCTGCTTTTTCACCCCCGACTCTCCCCAGCCAGCCTGCAACACCAGTTACAAACATCTGTTAAGCTTAGCCGTCAGAATGGATGTGAGTGACAGCAAGGAGGGATCAGGGCCTTTAATCATTAACTTGTGCAGATAAGACACGAAAAAGAATGACCACAAGTTTGGGTGCCAATAAGCACCCTTTTTTTGTAATAGGCTGAAACAGAAGCCTCTGACGGGAAGACTTGACCTGTGTTTTCCATACTAGAAGGATCTGAACAATAGTTTTTTGGTCACTCATATAAGATCAGGTTCTTTTAAAATATCAGGAAATCACAGAATGGTTGAGGTTGGAAGGGACCTCTTGAGAACATCTAGTCCAAACCTTGCTCAAGCAGCGTCAGTTTGAGCAGGTTGTTCAGGACCGTGTCCAGTCAGCCTTCAGATATCCCCCCAGATGAAGACTCTACAACCTATCTGTTCCAGGATTTGACCACCCTCATGGTAAATGCTAAATAGATTTCTTTTTGCAAGTCTCTTTACACAATAAGTAACATCCCCAAAAGGCCACTGACCAAACAGTATACAGAAGACGCCTAAGATTTCACTGATCCAAAACACGAAGCTCCAAATTCAATATCAAGGTTGCATGCCCTGATGATTAAAATTCCATATAATTTGAAAACAGCACTTTCTATCTGATCGCTGCATGCAAACTTCCACACATAAATGCCCATGTCCAGAAAAAGATACTTAATTAGTGCTCAAGAGAAATGTCTTTTCCTTTTTATGACAGCAAAACATCACAAAGAAACCACGCAAGATGCTCTATTAGAAATCAACAATGCTGTCAACCTCCGTAGAGGAGACAAGTTACTGCTCTTCACTAAGTATCACCAAGGATGACTAATTATTTCTAGCAACAGACTGAAGTTTTTCATTTCCTGTGATGTGGGATTTTTCCCCAGATGGGGTTAGTACCCAGCAGCATCGAGGCACTGAAAGGATGTACCACTTCAAACGAAGTTACACCCCATAACAACCAAGCTTTGCAGTAATTTTGCAGCATAAAACTGCAACAGTCTTGTCTTACCTGGGTCTAAACAAGTAAATTTGCAGCACTCCTTCGGATCTTTGCGATACTGCTGACATCCCTGTGGCCGTTCACACAGAGCAGCCACACACATCTCAGGTTCACCGTTATGACACGTGCAGCTCAGACAGGGATCATCCCCTTTTGGAGTGAAATAGTAGCCTTCATCAACAATGTTGTCTTTGATATCGACGCAAGTCTGGCCTAGAACAGAAATGCACATCAATATCCAAGTGTCTATGAGCCTGCCAGACAAGTGCAGTTTGATCTATTACAAAACATGATTTGAAAACATAAGCAGATGATCAGTTAAAAGTCACACTTCTACATGAAAATAGCTTTTAGAAGGGATCTCCAGGGAGTGGGGGAAGATAAATGGATAGTCTGGAGATGTGCGGGGATGATTTACTGCTCAAACTTGACAAAGTGAATGTTAAGTATTTAATGGAATTGATGTGCTTTCAGGTGTCCTCTCCAGGACTCAGAGGAAGGCACACAGTCTGAGAAGGACAGCCTTCAGCATCACTCCTGCTGCACCTCCCTCCCTGTCTCCTGGTACTTAGGAAAAGCTGGGACTTCTCCAGACCAAGCTGCAGGACACTCTCAACAGGTCAGGCCCAAAAAAAGAAAGCCAGGCAATAGCAATTCCACTGCCCTAGCTGCATCTTGATCCCTGCGCAGTGGAGGAGGCTTAGATGTCTTCAGACCCCATCCTTTCCTCCCACAGACCTGAAAGGGAGGTACCAAACTAGAGAGGGCAAACAGGCAGCTGGGGGACCTACAAGCCGGCAGCTGGTCAGGGAGCGTGGTTAGTGCCCTCCACCCTAAGCAGAGCTTAGCGAGGGTGTACAGGAAAAAGACTGGAAGAGACCTTAGGAGGTCTCTAGTTCGATGCAGGATCACCTATGAGGTCTCGCTTTGTTGTATTTTATCCAGTCTGGTCATTTTCCCTGACATCAGTTCAAATCTTGTTTTAAATTTTGTTGTCTCCTGCCACACACCCATGCAAAGAGCTTGGATCTATCTCCTTGATAACCTTGTAGCTACTGGCTGACTGCCATCAGGTCCCCTCAAAGCATTCGCTCCCTTCCTCAGCCTGGAGGAGCCTCCTTTCTTCCACCTGTCCTCGAAGCACAGGTGCACCAGCCCCCCCAGCACCATCCTGGTGGCCCTCACTGAACTCACCTCAATTTGGCAAGGCCCTGTCAATGCCTCTCACACTGTGGGTCCCTGAAACTGTACACAGAATTCTTCTGCTCAACTTATACATCTTATCTTTTTCCCCCCCTCACCCTCTGGTAAACAATCAGGCAGAGCTACTGCTTTCCTCACAACACCACTCAGAAGAGATGACCAAAATGGTCATGTTTTGACTACATGTACGGCCTTCAATTCACATTCCAAAAGTTTATCACATCAAAGTAGACATCACAATAGCCCGTCTTCCTAATTTTCAGTATTCCCAGTGAAAACGTAGGCATAGAAGGGCTGAATTTTCCTCCCTTAACACTCTTATAAATCTTTATCCTGCTTTCAAGAAAAAGCAAACACAAAACACTTGAAGAACTGCAGTAAAAGTTCAACACCACATGTATTAACTTTCTTCTTTTTTTCCACCTCAAAGAATCATCGTTTATACCAGGCATCTTGAATGTTACCTGAAAATACTGCTAAGAAGTATTTGCCTTCTCTTGGTTTAATGCCTTTTGGCGTAAGGGCATGCACGATACAGAATGGGAGCCATTTTTTCCACTTTAAGTCAGAAGCTATACTTGCCTTTTTACTCACGCCCCATAGTTCTAAGAATTGGTTGGAAAGAATTTGATAGGAGTTGCTTTATTCAAAATAAACCAGAAATAAATGTATCTTCATTTTACATGAAGCTAATAACTTGAGTTATATTTACTAGTAAGTCCTAGCTGTGTTGTGGCTGACAGCCACCTGCTACGATGTCCCTATTTAAACAAAGCCAAACTCTTACTTCTTTTTCCTCTTTTTTAATTTACCGGGAAAATGTAGAAAGGATAGCAATCAGATTTCCAATATTTGTTATACGCTTATTTAAACATGCAAGACAGTTAACACCGAACTAAACCCAACTTACTCCTTTTGCAGAGGAATGACGACTTCTCGTAGCAGTTTTCAGCATACCAGCTGTGTAAACCGTGGTGCCGAAGGGTAGGAAAATGGAAACACTGAAGCTGGGCACAAAGAACGTTTTCATTTTCAGACATAGCCGTACCAAAGATAGGGTCAGGGGGTAAAAATACTTCTGAAGAGCCTAGAACAAAATGCATTGGTGTAAGCAGCCTGCGGGTATGCAGAGCTTTAGAAAGGCTCTGTAACGTCACTCATTGCACACACACCAGATCTCCTACAAGACTACTGTCCTCTAGCTCTAGCTTCCATTAGCAGCACTCCTCCGGGGAAGGCGAGGAGTGGGGAGGGAAGGGGTGAGTCACAGAGAGGAGAGGCTGCTGCTGTCAGAGTACCGTGTAATTTTGACATTCTGCTGCAGCAGGAGCGTGTTTTGCTATCTCTACAAATGCTTTTTTCCAGAGTCCCGTGGGGTTTGCCTGCCAATTCTTATGCACCCCTTCAAACAGTGAAGAGTTTGAACACGCTAAGGAGAAACGGAGCAGTGACCACTACACTCGAAGATCTGGCCTAATGCTAACGTAGCAGCAACCTATACTAATCTCACACCTGGCACTCCAAGCACCACCAGTGCTTCCAGAACATCATCTATCCTGTGCAGCACGCTGCAGAGCTGCTCCCCCACAGCCCACGTTGCTGGTTTGGAGTGCAGTGCAGAACAGGGCTGTGCTGCAACGCCCCTCCTGCTGCTGCAGCGGGGATATAAGTACTCCTTGGTCCTCCACGGAACTTAACAGACCGCATGCCATGGGTTCCAAAGAGTGGGGACTTAGCATCGAGTTATTTTTCCCATTGCAGAGCACGGGAAAGGTATTATGGGTATTGTGTAACTAAAAATTTTGCTTCTGACCAGCACCTTCGTGTAAAATTAGTCAGTTGGCAAAATTGCAGAGATTAACGAGAAACCAAAATACAACAATTGTGAAAATTAGTTTATTGGATACGTTTTCAGAAGCCTGCTTTCTGAATCTGTGCTTAAACATTGTCTTCAACAGCTCCTGCAGTTAGCATATTAAGCAGCCTAGTCACACAATCGTCCTTTCAAACACATCAGACTTAAGTCTGGTAATTTTTAATACAATTAAACTCTTCTACCATTTTTTGAGGGTTTAACTTCCACATCCCCCAGTGATAGATTAAAATTTTCAAGCTATAGGACTCTAAATCACTTTTCAAACAGATACTAGTAATTCACAGCCTACCTCACTACAACTCATTGGAACTTAAATAAAATCTTTCAGAAGCTACCAAACGCTAGTATGTACTTTACTTCATACAGGTATGTTTTTATTAAATAAAAGACTTACAAGCAGAAGACTATATAGCATTGAAAAGGCTTACATTCATACAATGAATCAGGTTGAAGACAACTTAAGATACAGACACTCCGATTCTCTGTAATTTATGCCTCCCTAGTCATAAGACTTGGTCAGCAGATGGCAGTGCAGTCAACTTTCTGAAGAGCAAAGAAAGGTCCTTCTAAGGAGAATTGTTTTTTTCCTTGGAGTTCATAGAAGCCTACCTGTATAAACAGTTTTGTCCAGATGAAGAATAGCCAACCTTACGAGAGAAAGTTGGAACTTCTTCCCTGCCCTCCTCCTGTTGTCAGAAGGCATCTTTAGGTGCCTTACTTTAAGGAATTGATGGAAATGCCCCCCCCCCACGAAAAGGAGCAATTCCCTCTGAATACTCAGCCAAATCTGCTTACTTAAGTGACAAAAGAAATCAATACTTTAGCACATGACAGCAAGGTAAAACAAGTCCCATCACTGGAAACCTATTCAGGTTCAGTCCCTCCTCATGCATCAGAAGTAGAAATTTTTTTTTAAAGATCTGTTTCACAAAATTCTGCTCATAATTACATATCTGTACATAATGGACCGTTACCCTTGCAAATTTTCCATTACTGAAAGCTGTATATGAGAAGAAAACTACTCTCGATTCATTTTCAAACGCTACACTGGCATTCACAGTGCTGACGTGTAAAAACTGTTTTATATTTTCCTTGACCTATATCAGCAAATAATTTAGACATTCAATTCTATGCATATGAGTTCATATAATGACTGAGATAAGCTAATCACTCACCTGAATTAGTTAAAAATAAAAGGAATAAAAATGTGTCTTTCCATTTGCAGCAGAGGGAGCTGCTTCTTTTTGCAATTGAAAAAGTTCAGCCAGAGATGCCTATCAGATTAATGCCTGATTCTCCATAAAAATAGTCTTTTATTTCTTGGTTAAGGTAAAGTGTATCTTGGTTTAAGCAAACTGCCTACATTATTTTAAGGGGTAAAAAACTCTGTGTAATTCTAAAAAAAAAATAAGAATTTAAAAGCATATCAGAACCTACCAAATTTTTAAAAAGTTAAAAAAAAAACAAATATCCTACACTAGTCCACGCCAAATACTAGAATCAGGAATCAGCTGTTAATCTAGACATTCCCCAGAAGGAATGAGAAACTATGGAGTAGTTTCTTTTGCTTAGCTTAATCATGGGAAAAACTCAAAGTTAAAGAACACATTCCTTCTACAATATATCACTGAAAAGTTAGGAAATTTCTTACAGGAGAAAATCAGGCATGTATATTAAAATACTTCTGGTTTGATACTGTAAAGTAAAGCAGTTCCCCTACAGCATTTCAACACCATCAGTGAAAGAAATGATGTTCTTGCAGATAATATCCATGCTTTAGATAATTAAACGGACCACGGAAACCAAGTAATAATTTCAGAGGCCTACCTTTATAAGCTACTTCCCAGTGGCCTTCTAGGGAGTGATTTCGATTTGTGATCACATACTGATATCCAACCCAGAACCTACAAAAAAAAAAAAAATCAGATTCTAAAAATACAAGCCCAAAACATACTAAGAAATTAAAATATGTTACAAATTAAAATAAGAACCTTACAATATATTGAAAATTAACCTTGAAAACATTCTGATGACCTTTTTCTTAAAATTTTAGCACATATATTGGGCAAAGTAAAAAGAGAGACTATGGTTGAGGAATAAAGGGAAATACTTGATAGTTTTCTGTGTTTACAAATAGCTCACTGTGTCTTTTATTTCCACGCATAAGCAGCACCTTGTTCTGTTGTTATAACAGCACTACAGTATCTTGAACTCAAAAACCACACAAAAGCATCCAGAACTCAAATATTTTATAAAGATACACGACGGATGTCAAACACTGTTCAGGATCAAAAAATCTAAGTCTCCGGAGACAGAGATACATGATTACTGAACTGCTGCTGGTAGGTGATCTATCAGCACAGCAGCCCATGAGACTGACGAAAAACCCACAGGCAAAAAAACCCAAGGAATTATGTTTGCTGTGAAATCACAGATGAATATCTCAAGTCACCAAAACACAGTTCTTACATTTCATTGGTTTTTTTTTTCCACTTCGTTCTTGTCTCAAACTTGCAGTCTTTGTCAAGTACTACTGGTACTTAATGAAAACAAAAACTGTGTTGAAAATTTTGAAGAAATATTATTTCTATACAACATAATGCAGTGGTAAGTCACTGTAAAATTCATTTTCCCTGTTGCAGTTCAAGAATATGTATGCTGCCGAGACAGCCTGAAAACAAAGACTACATTGAATTGTAGCCTGTTAATTTACTAATGTTAATTAAAACACAAAATACAGAGATGGCCACTCTTACATGCTTTTACAAAGTAGTTGTAAATTGACCTGTAGTCAATTTTACCACTAGATTTTCTAGGCAAACTGAACTACCAGCAATTATATTGTGCAGAAACCGTTCCCATGTAACAGGATATCTCTGTCCTTTTCTTCCTACTCACCTACGTTGGTCCTTCCTTACAAATGTTTTTTCTTCCAAGTCCCACTCCTGCGCCAGGATAAATCGTAGCTCCTGGTCTGCAGTGAAGGTGGCAAGGGATCCATTCACCCGCTGACATGTCTGCACGGCGTCCCAGTAGTTCTCCCCGTTTAAATACACTCTGTAACAGCTAGCTGTGCCCTCGTAGTGGTGCCACCCTGTTGGGCACTTTCCTAGGAAACATGAAGAATAGAAGGGAAACCATTCCCCCCACATTAGGACCTTCCAGGTAACACATCCTGATCAGCTTATGACAATGCAGTGTGTAGTCACTTGGATGCCCATACACAACATACCACATACCTCACCAGTAGATGCATGTGTTACAGATCACACGAGATCTCCTTTACTAATGCTTCTGACAAAGGATTTTTTTTAATGCACTGAAAAACTCTTAGTGATGCTTCCCTGCACTGTGACAGCCTTTACATTCTTTAATTAAGACTGATGATCTACAGTGGAAGGTTTTCCCTGAACAGCTTTATAAATCCAATCAGTTGGATCAATCCAAGTCACAACAAGCTGCAAGAAGCAGGAAGGATAAACCAGAGGTGGCCAACTTAACGATCCCATCTTTCCATTAGGTGGTTAGCTGTATTCCTAACTTGCTCTGAGGATTTCAACCTTATTTTACAAAGAAGCTCAGTAGTATTCACATACTCCCATGCATGGTCAACCACTAAAGGTGACTGGGGGTTTGGGGCAATGGTTGTTTGCTCTGGAAAAATGTCACTGCACAGGACACCTTTAGAAATTAGGAAGGTGATGGTGTGAACTGTTCTCTCCTTTCTCAATTAACTAAATTGAAGGAATATGAAAAAAAAAAAAAAAAGCCTTGAGGCATTTCTGGATGAAACATACCCATGGGCTTTTGATGACTGGCATTCTTGGAGGTGATAGGTAACTAATAGAATCACAGATGCAGACTGATGAAATTTAAAACAGACATGAAATACGATTTTAGCACCTGCATTTGCAGAATTAATTTTGCATGACACCTAAGAAAGGAACTTTAAATTCACAAACTGTTTTATGTTTGTTGCAAGCATTTAAAAGGATCTTGTTCTCAAGCCTAGAAACTCCCTTCAGAAACTGATCTTTATCATAAAATAGTGACACATTTAAATTTGAATTCCTTTACATATCATTCCTTAGTTTTCATTTCTATTTAAAAAGCAATAGGATCTTTTAAGGTCTACTGGTCACATCACTAGGATGGGACAGAATATAACATGAGTATTATAGATATTGCTGAATTAATTTCTAAATTCTTTTATTGTCCTCTACAAATTTGACTAACAAGTTAGCTACTGGAGTCCATGAGAAATCAAAATACTTATTTTAATAAGCCCTCCCCCCCCCCCCCAAAAAAAAAAACAAGGAGCTAATTTTTTATTGTTTTAACTTGTACTAATCACTTGACTTTGTTGGAATCCTGTCATAACTTCTTCTCTGCATGTCCCCTTCCTAGCCTGCCCCATCCCTCCCTCCAAGCATGATCAGTGCTTTCTCATTCCCGAATCACTGGATGATCCAAGGAGCAAAAAAGAACACGAGATAAGAAAGAGGCAGGGGAGACTTTAATGGTTTGGACCTAAAGAAATTCAAAGGCAGCAGTCACTATGAGCTACAATCAGTAAGAAGGACAGTTGGGAACATTTATAATTTAGATAAGGCTGGTACCAGGATGCAGAAAATATCGCTAGCAGTGATGCAGGTAAAAGCACACAGTGATATTGGAGTGGTATTTTTGAAAATTCCCAACTGACACTTGGAAGTAACATGGAAAAAACCCATTCAGGTCCTACTCTCTTCCTTGATAGTTCTTTCATAGACTTTTTCCTTCAGAGTAGCAAGAAGGGAAGAATTTCCCTAAGTTCCCCACTTCCTAAAAAAACATTATTCCTCATTAAAAAGGGTACAAAACTCACAACATCAGATATGCATTTAGTTTACTAAGAATACTGTAACGTCTAAGATCATCTTCAAAATGACTTCAATCAAAAGCAATCAATTTTGTTTTTCCTCACTTTCCAGGGGAAAACTGCAAGCTCACATCAAGAGACAGCTGACAGATTATCATGCCTGCTGAAGGATGAAACCATCACTTAACTCATCACAATTACAGAAAACTAGGCCCACAGTTCATAAAAGGAATCACAACTTCTGTTGCACGGAAGTAGTGTTACAAAGGAAGCTGGATTTTCCGCATGCTTCAGCCTGCTATATAAAGTGTGCAACATCACAGCACACACATAAAGGAAGTGTGCAAAAACCTTCAGGAGTACTTCACTTGAGCAAAGACTGGTCTAAAAGCCACGCAAGAGAAAATCTATTAATTTCTCCTTAACAGAACAATTAATCTAAATTGCTAAACTAATTAGTAGAAAGATGGGCCAGATTTCCCAGGCTGCAACTTACTGCTAAATCGGACAGGCTGTGCCACATTGACAGTGTGAAAGCGGGTCGTCTCTCCTCCCCTCCCTCGATTATGCCTGGAGTCCACATTCTCCTTCCCATGGTAAGTTCGCTGATCCCCTGTCAAGCCTGAGGAGAAGAAGGAATAGTCAGTACCAGTGAAAAATGCAAGAAAAAGCGGATTTGATTTTACTAAACTTTCTATGGGCTTTAATTCAATACAAATCTATGATACATTATACAGGCAGGTAAATTAAAATGGTAGGTCCTTCAGTAACAGCCTGGCCATTGTACATGGCTCATAACAAAAATAATTGCAGTGGAAAAGAACCAACAAGCCATTACACGAATCTTGCAAAGTAAGATAAATATTTTGGCAGATTTTCAACAACTGCAGTTGTGCACAGAACTTGACACTTGTCATTTCAGTTGCTGCAGCAAATGCATCATTCCCAGTGCATTTTGTCTGTTCTTGTTTACAGAACTACCCACTCTCCAGCTGCTCAGTTTCTCGGTTGTGTGTTCAAAGATACAAGACAACTTCTCCAATATATTTTCCAACACATTCTCTGAGATCTAGGACAAAATTAACAACAGGAAAGAAAGTCCATCCTCAGCCAAGAGAATCAGGCTTTTCATTCCTTCTCAGGCTTTCTAAAGGAAACGTTTGCTCATTATTTCTGAAACAAAAAACTTAAACACCCTAATCTGGGTGTCGGGGCTTCTGAATGGATGCATGAGACAAGTGGATTCAAGACGTTATGAAAACAGAATGCAAAATGTAATCCGCAAAAGGGGCACAGGTTAGTGCAGACGCTGCCAGCAAAACTATAAGCAGTAAGGCTAGAAGGGTGCTGGGCAGAAACCTTGGAGAAAGGCAGATATGACCACCAGAGATCTATCTGGAGACAAGGAATTAACCTAAAAAACAGAGAAAAGAACCCAACAATGCAAGCATTAGAATTACCTGCTTGTATGTCATGTAATACCGCCAGCTGTTATTTGAGCTAATAGACTTGCACAGCACAAAGAGCTACATTGACATATTTCTGTATATAAAAAAAAAAAATCAGCTTATCTCCCTTTAAAGCTGATTAGCTCTATTTACACTAGTTACACCAAATACACCAGCCATGGTCCAAAATAGAGAGCAGCTACACAGACTTCAACAGCTTTAATCACATCTGTTTGAAATATATCCAACAGGATGTGAATCAAGCTTTCTCCACTATCTTGAAAAAAATCGAGACATCCAGAGCAATTTCATGATGATTTAAACCCCCACCTGGAGGCTGCCTGGGGGAAAGACCTCCAGAAGACCCACCACCAAACAAGGTACTCCTTGGGACCATCTGCAATTGGTGATGACCAAAACCAAACAATCTCAAGAAGGAGCCTAGGAACAGCAGAGCAGCTCTGCATTCAAGTGGCTCTAGCATACTGAGTTTGCCCCAAGTTAATGGAATTAGCGAGGACATTTAATTGCCAGGTTACCCTAAGAATTACATGCCTACAGAGATCACCCATTAAAAATGGCTATGTATGATACACTCACATGGCCTTACAGGAACGCGGCAGTAATTCCAATATTCCGTATTAGAATGCGCTACGTATCACCGGAAAGAAGTTAGTGCCAAGAAATTCAGTGAGCGTACATTTCAAAGGACACAAAATGGTAAAATAATTTGACAATGAAGATCATGGATTATTTTTATTCCTTTAAAGGCCAAACTATTTTTAGTTTTAGAATTTGCCTGCCGTTAATCCTAATGTTTCAGTAGCATTATTTACACTATGATCAGCAGAGCGATACTAACACATTAAAAAAGCAAAACTTTAATTAGTGTTATTTTTTAAAGTCTTAATATAATTAATGTAGAATACTTTATCAAAGATGAACAGAGTTCAGCACCGGGAAGCCCTATTTTCCCATGGCATTAAATGGTAACATCTAAAGAGAAAGAACCGGTTGGAACCAAGCAGAAGAAGAATTAGTTCCCTTTGAGAAGTGAGAGCAGATGCAGCACCATATGGCTGACCCTCCACGGCTAAACAGAACGCCCACGAGTGCTTAACAATTTAACTCCCCTGGGAATAAAAGAGAAGTTTGCGGGTTTTAATACGCAAGGGTTAAGAACGGGTTACTCACACTAACATCAAACTGATGGAATTTATACCAAATGCTTTGGAAAAAAAGCTACACGGATCGCACAAAGCGAGCTCGGTCCATCACCACCCGGCAGCAGGACATCCCCGCCTTCCTTCCCAGCGTCAGCGGACCTGCCACCAAAGCGAGCAGGACTCGAGAGGCAAAAAACAGCCACCACAGGTTCTCCTTCAAGCCCAACGCTGTCAGTCGCTTAATAAATCGGAGCTCTTCAAATAGAAAATTGCTTCTATTTGACCTGAATTTTCTGTCTCTGAGAAAAGCAAAGATGACAAGTTTTTCCAGGGCAATAAAGAAAGAGCATGCTAACGAGCCTGTAAATTACTTGACTGTCATGAAAAGCAGTTGCAGATTCTGGTGGCAAAGGTGTAATTGGGCTGGTTTTCTATTGTGCCATTTCAATACTCTGCAGAAGAATTTTCAATGTTGCTGTTCTGCTTTCCTTTATTAAAAATATTTATATCTTTAAATACAAATTAATAGTGCCATGGACTGAGCTTTAAGATAACAACTTGAGCCAGAAGATCAAAACCTACTTTTCAGTATTTCAAAAAGGCAAAACAATGATTTTTAGTGCCTATGTGCACATTTAATATTCTGAAAGCTATCCAATTGGGGAAGATGAGCTATTTCCCACATCCTTTATTTTCTAGATACTATCACCACAAGAAGTAACAGCACCAGCAGTATTCTTACTAGCCAAGACAAACAGCTTTACATTTTCTTTGGTTCCATACAATTATGCTAGAAATGTGATTTGCTTGTTAGTCGGTGGGGAAAGGGGAAAAACAGGTTCAAGGGAAGATTCATGGGGTGCTATTTCTCTTTTCCCCTTGTAAACCATGGCATGCCTGACAGGAACATCCTCCAAACTGTTTCCAAATGGATCAAGCCATGATTAGTATTCATGCAGCTCCTTCCAATTTACAAACAGTTGCTAATTCACTCTAGCATGTTTACAGACTGAGTAATAGTAACACACATCAGGAAAGTCACCCAACACGTCTGATTACATGACTCTTTTCAGTTGTTTAAAACTTCAAGCTACCAATTTAGAATGGGAGAGTTTGTCAGGCTGGATGGCTCCTGCTGCATTTTATAAGGGTAAACTTTTTCAGGTCTGAGTCAATACTGTTCAGAAATTTTTCAGAACAGAAGTGAGGAGTCTGGAAGGGGAAGATACTTTGCTTACACTTCTGACTACCCTTTAGCTGAACAAACGTTGTCACTTCTGATGGTAAAACACAGCACTGACAGCTCACAGAAAATTTTCTCATGCACACAAGTTTCACTGTTCCTCTTGGAGAGAGGGGAAAAAATGAAGGCGACAAATGCTGTCAGGTTTAAGTCGGAAACAAACAAAACAAAATAATTTGCCCATTATTCATAGAAGCTGGAGATAATTCAGTTAAATTGCCCACAGTCTTTACCGTACATCCACAGAGACCACTCTACAGCATTACCCACAGGATCTCCTTTCAGTACTTTGCCCGTGGTGTCTCGTTTGCAGAAGGAAGCACACAAGCAGCACGGAAAGCTCCTTTTTCATACCCCTCGGTGCCTCCATCACTCAGACCAAGGGAAAGGAAGCAAAAAGCCGCGTGGTGCACATGGTACGTGAGCCGAGGAGCTGAGAGCACACAAAGCAAGAGCTGGCACCAGCTGAGACAGGAGCAGGCTCGACCATGGGAGTGCTGAGCCGCGCTGCATGGGGGAACAAACATGACACCGAGTGGGAAACTGCTCCGAGGAGCTCGAAGAGAAGCTGCAGTCTGCCACACGGATCAGTCTGCTTTGCATCGAAGAAACGAGCAGACAGAACAGACTGACTGTCAGCGGCTTAAACAGGCGCTTGCAGGGTCAGGACTCACACAGGGGGCGAACGCTGGCATTTGGGGAGTTGAACGAGTTCCCAGAGTTACTGTGCCACAGCAAACGAGTCACTCAAGCCAAACACTTCACACGGATGGATGCAGTGTGAAGTTGTGTCTGGTTTGTGGAAGTGCTAGCTACGACACCTGCAATTAAATTCAACAGGAGCACTTGAAGCACGGGGCATGCTGCTGAGCACTCAGGAAGTCAGGCTCCTGACATCTCATTTGGGACACTCAAAACACTTGGCCTTAATTCTTTGCATTTCCATCATAAATGGGGAGTCCTGCCACATCTCTCCATTCAAATTACGTCAAAATGAAATTGTTTATGAGGCTACCAGGTCTTGTGATACCTTATTTGTTCTAAGGTTTGAGTTATTCCTGTTTAAACACAGATCCTCAAAACATACATACGAATGCTGCCTTGTCCCCTAAGCCTCAAATTTTCTGTCTAGCATTACCCACTAAACCTTCAGAAAGCTTTTAATTCAACCTGGTAATGTGAGAGGTGATAGAGTTTCTGGATTAAAGCCAGTTTCATGTCTAAAGATTTTGAAATATAGTTCAGACGTCCCCAAGGAGGGGTGACTGTTGTCAGGTCTGGCAGCTCCACACTTTGCATTTACCCATTGTGTCAGGCTAGGAAATTGATGCTAACCAAGACCAGCATCCTGCTGAGCTGAGCACCAGCCAAACCAATAGATCGCCCGGCAGTGAAGAGCTCATCGCATAAACACCTCAAAGCTGGGTAAAATCACTGATTCACCTCGGAGTTTGGTAAGGGTTCAGAAAAGGTGTGCAATCGATCAGAGGCATTTTATCATTAAGCTTTAAAGAAAGAAAAAAAGGAGATGTACTAAAAAGTACACAAAGGTCAACAGCTTAAAGACTGCAAATCTCTGTACGTAGTAGTTCATAAAGTATGCACAAACAGTCAAATTAAAGGAAATGCAAGACTAATCAATGGAAATGCTTTTCCCAACATATAATTAGGCAAGGAAGAATAGGGTTGAAACCATTTTGAAAGGAATATTTAAGCCTCCCGTCACACAAGGCAAAATGACAATTAGGTGATAGTGGAAGATGAACACATTATATCAACCACCTATGCTGGAGCCATCTTCGTTCCTGTAAAACTTTTGGCTGTAGAGACTGCTCAGAACCAGAAGAAACTCGTCCTCATCCAGTCTGAAAGCTCTTGAGGATAAAGTAAAAGAAAACAGTAAATAGGAAGAACCAGAGAGAGGACGAAGTAGGCGTATGGCTGGGGAAGTGATAGTTCAGTCACTACACACCACACACAATACCCTTGGCAAAATGAAACAGAAAGCTGATAATGATCACTGCCAGTGTGCCACAGCTGCTGCTTCACCACTTACTGGCCATACCTTCAGCTGGCTCCACAAAGGGGACTTTCCAGATCCAAAAACGATACCGCATGCAAGCGCTAGCACAAACAACCTCCAAGTCAACACATTTCTTCCTAGTACGGTGTCTGGAGAAGTCCTTCAGAACAGTATGAAAGATGACATTGCTTGAGATCATGGTTTACAGTTAGTTTCCTGAAGACTGGTCCTGTATGAAATTAGGCTCCCAGTCTCAACACAAACACATGTAAAATCCTACTGTTGAACATGGGACTGCAGAACAGCAGCTCATGCTACTTCCTCTAGCAACTACTGCGCCAGCCCCGCAGCCTGTCCAGCTGGGTTTGTAGCCTCCGGCTCTGGGGAAACAAAGAACTCAACTCATTGAAACTTTGCTGCATTTGGGCTCCCGACCGAGCAGGTCCGGAAAACAGCACCAAGAAATACCTGATAAAGGAAGAATACAGCATGATGCAAGGCTTTGTGTTACAGAGCTAGCTGAAAGGAAAAGCCTAAGGACAGCTGACAGCACAGTCTTATCACATATTCCTGGGAACAATTCTATTTAAAAATATGAAGGAAATGGAACAATCACCAATATAATTGCAAGATAAAAAATTGCTGTGGACAGGATTTGCAAAAAGCACAAGACTTTACAACATCAATTTTCTGTTCATATGTAACAGAAACAAGCTCCTAGCCTGTAGTACAAAATTAAAACACAGGTGAACAGCCAGAGCTATACTAAACCCTGTCCTACTCGTGCTGCTGACAATGAGTTTGGTTTAACCAGAAAGCCTACAGAGAAGGCAGGACATTTAGAGAAGCTGATCAGATATTCTGGCAGAAGCAAAGCTGGAAAGACAATGAGCAGCAAAAAGGCAAACTGCAGAGCCCTTCCTTCTTGTGGGTTCAAACACGGAACTTCTGTAAAGGTTGAAGAAGTTACGTTACTACTTCAATTACTGGTGTAGAACTGTAAAGAGGAAATGAGTAGGAATAATAAATCCCCATTTGTAAGAAATGCCTATTTCTACTATTTCACAGAATACACCACCTTGGGATAAATTACTTTTAGGAACAATTACTGTTGATATGGAATAGCACACAAATCTCATGAGTCTCCACTGTTGAAGTAGAATAGAGTTACAGACACATGCAGCATAAATCCTCCCAACAATTTTTAGTATACTAAGAAGAGCAATCAGTAAAAAGTTTTAGTCTACCAGGTAGATCAATTGAGGGTAATCGCTGATGCAGATTCCAGTAACAATTGCGTGCCTCCTGGGAAGGGCAAGGGGGACAGCACTTTACACTGTGCAAGTCTGGAACTGAAGGGAATTCCATGTTTAAAAGAAAATGGTCATTCTGAAAAGAGACTATAAGAAAGCTATGATAACAGTCTTTTGTAATTATGTATATTTTGTATACATGTGGTCTGACAAAAATAGGCATGTGACACCCTTACTCAGACTGTCAATGAATGAATGCCTTACCTGATTGTGTTCTGAAAAAGATGCTAGAAGAAATGATCCTAACAGGAAGGTCTTAGGTTTTGGGTGTGTTTCTTGTACATTGGACAACACAATCACCAAACAACTTTATTACAGAATGATCCTCCTAGTTCAATAGGAGGTTTGTTATTAACGCGAATAAAATCAGGCTGAAAAAAAGATGAACGGTGCCAAAGAACTTACAATGGCTTTGTATTAAGTTCTTGCAAATAGCAAAATGACAAAGCAGTCACTGAAACACACCTTCATCAACACCACAAAAACCTATTTCACCACCACTGATGTTTTCTGGCTTGCTTATGTTACAGGGTGCCAATAGTAGCTCAAAGTCCAAAAAGTACAGGCTGCACAAGCAGACTCATAGCCCTTCCTTGCAAGCTTTCTCTTAATGCTTCAGAGAGACTTCATCCCTTTTAATTTGAAGATATTTTAATGATCCAAGTTTCACAAGTCCAGGTGGCTTCACTAGCTAGTTCTTTTAGTGTTGTCTGCCTGTACTGAAATTAAGGACCTTAATTACAAAGTATTTAAATTTAGCTGAATCATCTTACAATTACTCATCTAAATCTGAAGGTATTTTCTAAATTTAAAGCTGCATCATTTCTTGTTAATTTAGTGGCCAAAGAGGAAAGTTATCACTCCTGATTATGACTGCGCTACTATTATTAGTTGCTTTAGCTCCCCAGTCAGTGTCTCAGCAGTCAGCCTGTCCTGTGACTGCTCCCAGATTTAATACTTTCCCCAGCGTAAGAAAACCATGCTCTTCCAAACTGACCGTGGCCTCAGCAGAATTACTTTGATTCATGCCATCCTTTCCATACTCCAAGACACCATTCATATGCACACCAGCAGACCAGCTCGCCCTTATTCTTGACAGTTCTGAATAACGCATACCCTTCAACGCCCATTTCAGGTCACAATGCTATCCCACCAAATTTTCGTTACCCGTATAATAGAGTTTTACGTCCTACACCAGTAGTTCTCGTTCCTCTGGTTTGCTGGCTACACTCCTTGCATTACTGTGCAAATATCTCGGTCCTTGCCACACCCAGCTTTCTGGCTGTTTTAGCTCCATACAGCCTTTTCACCAATTACTTATCCGATTAATGTTCTCATCAAGTGCAGCACTTTCCTCTTCTATGCTATCCATCACTTCCCCCTCTAATACTCTTTATGTTGCTCTGTTGTTCTCCTCTGCCCGTGCACAGACATGGGGATGAATCAAGTTTCTCCCACAAACTTCTTTTTATTCCTTGAAGTTTTCCTCATCGTGTCAGGCCAGGCAGTCCAATGAGACCTACATTGTACCTGCAGGTGCAGAGCCTATCGATTGAGAAGTGTTACATTTCTAAAAACCCTTTTCCTAGCCATATAACAAATATTCTCAGAAATCCAGTCACTGAGTCGTCATCATCATCCTATTGCATCCTCCATGCAATACCTTAAGATTACTGACTGATATTAGAGCTAAGAAGATAAAAGCCTTGTTTTGCACTAATGGGATATTTCAATATCCCCGCAAGTCAAGCCTTCAGGGCATTCTGAATAAATCCAAATATTAACGTGACTGTTTTTACCTAGCTATTCACTTTCGTTAACCTCCAGAACTTTATTAGATACCTCTAGTTCTTCACGTTTGGTCAAAAATAGCTCAAAAGGAAGAAGAATAACAGCACAACTATAAAAGCAAACTTAAGGACATCCACATCCCTAATAACAAATTTAAACAGAAGTTGCATCAGTGACATGGCTTAATTTTTGGTGTCAGAAGAAACTACCAACAGATTTTTGCCCGGCTTCCCAACTGCAAATATACAGTCACAGAAACTATCCAAAAAGTAGTGCTCTTCTAAAAAGAGCACCAGACATGTTCTTTCACTTGTCTGTGTGCAGCACTGTGGGGAGAGTATTAACGAAAGCACAAAGTTTGAGTGTTAAATTTACTGTGCTATCTCCACTTAAAAATATATTTAGAACAGCTTGTTCCTGAAAAATAACGATGCTACTATTTTGTAACACCTCTAACTAAAATAGCTTAAAAATTCAGAATGACGACAGACTTAACGCTGTGATGACAATGCTGCCAAGTTCATGTGATTCTCCACCAAGCAAATTACGCAGCTCAATGGCAAAAGAGCTGCTTAAAACAGTTTTTGGGCACAGCTTAGTCATGCCGTAGAGACAAGAGTTTTGAACTGCGCCATGCTTTCACATTCCTGCTGCATTGTTTCTAGAAAAAAAAAAAAAACTACAGTTCCCTTCTCTTTTAAGGTACACAAACAATTGCACTGTCCAGGTTGTCAAGAACACAAATGTGAATGCTCATATTTGTGATTCTATGTTCACAAAAAAATATATATTAAAAAAAAAAGACAGCTCAGTATCCAGCAGCTTTAGCAGAGAACCACTGCTGGTAGGTAATAGGCCCCCGAAAACATACATGAGCTTGTGAAGAGCAAATACACCAGCTTGCTTGGCAGATCAAAGTTCTCCACGTAAGCACATGCAGCATAATCAGAACAGGTAGCAATAAACCAAGCTCTCTACCTAGTCCAGCAGTGTCACCCAGCACAGTTTGAGTGATACACTCATACAACCAAAACTGTATTTCAGAATTCAGCCTCAGGCCTACGTGTCATTTTGACTTAATTGCAACATGATTTTTCCCTGCCGTGAAAGTCTCTTGGATGACAAACTCTCCTCACCTCCAGCATACCTACTGAGGCTGTTAAACTGAAGTGCAACTCTGACAACTGAAAAAAGTGTTTGCAGCATTAGCCCCACTAATTGAAAAAGTTCATTAATAAAGGGGTGCGGTTCTATGGAACAATGTCTACTTCCAAATAAAAATAAGCAAGTGATCTTAGAAGAAAAAAGGAGTTAAAGTACTGCTGAAAAACAAGGTTTCATTGGGATAAGTGGTCTTCTTAGCATTACCTGGGCAGTCAACTTCATCACTCTCGTCCTCACAGGTGGGCCATCCATCACACTGCCAATTGGAAGGGATGCACTGGATGGTACCACTCCGACACGCAAACTGCCCTGGGGTGCAGCGGAGCTCTAGGAAAGAAGAAAGTTGTGTTTTGTTTAAAGTGTTATTTATTCCTCTACGTCTAAATACATATAAAGTAAGTGTAATGGATAAAAGCTCTGGATAATGCAGCCTGCTAAAAACTGCCAAGCTTCAGATCACTTCCATATTTCAAACAGGATGTTTATAGCTTTAACAGGAGGGCCCGCACACAGCATTTGTGAAAGAACTCTATCAGACATCCGTAGTAAAAACTTCCTCATAAAAACAGCACGCAAGATCTATTTGGCAGATTTTTGGTTCATGCAGTCACACACACTTCAGCTCAGCTTTCTCTATGGAAAATAGTGTTCTGACCTGACCACGGTAGGCTCTACTCCTACATTATCGTCATTTAGAAAGAATAAGGATATCATTTAGCGGTAGGTTTTCCACTTACGAAATACTAAGAGGAATACAAGTTGATAACATGAGAACAAAACATTTTCTCAGATTTCTGAATTGGATTTTCAAAACCACTTCCTAAAAAAAAATGACACTATAGGTTGTCTTAAGTCTGCTCCTTTCACATATCTGAAAATAAGCTGATGTCTTTAAGACAAAAGGAGGAAGGGAAAACCACATTTGCACAATGTTCCCAAGCCCAGTTCTGGCTGGAGAAGTTGCAAACTCAGGGACCCAGCAGCAGCCATCACCACAATGTCCCCTTTTACTTCTTGCCATGCGCTTTAGGCAACTTGCTCACCTGCCTCAGCACCCAAGTTTAACAAAAACACACTCTGGTAGCTTTTACATGCTAGATTATGCAATGAACTCAGAATGCAATCCCCACTCAAAGCAGCACGTATGCCAGGCCCCACCCAGACTTGCACAACTGTCCAGCCCAGCTTCGAGCTATTTCACAGAACTATTTGTAAAACAATTTCCATATTGATGAAACTGTTTTCACTTTCAGGCTTAAAGTCTTTTGTAGAATTCCTGTGTATCAGGAAATCCTTTAAAAGAAACTGCCAGTATCTGCAAACCTGTAGTGCCTGCCACTGCAACAGTGCTACCTACTTGCCATCATCACACTGTCAGTCCTAATTAGCATCATAAAAAGTACAGTTTTTGTCAATGCCTTTTTAAGTATCGATTCCATCCATCAAATGCCAGAACCTAATAATTCAGCTTAATTTTGTGTTCCTCGCTATATTTTGCAGGGAAAATCTGTCTACACAAACGGTGAACAACTCCAAGCTTGTTTGCAGACTGCGGGTCTCCGAGTGACGACGAGCGTCAACGCGCTCAGCTTCGCACCAGACCATCACCGTGCATCTTTCTTCACTAAGGTGGTTCTCAATATTTCGATAATGTCAGTTAGGATATGCCTAGAGAACTAGCACATCTTATTAAAAATAAAAATCAAACAAGGGTTTATAGAGCAATGCGCACTCAGCCCTGATTTTGCAAGAATGAAGTAGGTAACCGAAGCAGGTAACTGTTTTGACTGGCGGGGGGAATGAACCTCTAAGAAATTTACGATACAGATGTATGTTCTCTCATCGAGTTTACAGCTTAAGAGAAGAAGCTCTATTGCAATTGTCACCTTCCCAAAAGGCACCTCTAAACTAAACCAAAGCAGAAGTTACATTTAAGTTTCTGGACAACACAGCCACGCAAAATAAGGTAAGTGATCACCCACAGTCAACCAAAGCCATACCCACGTACCTGATAATTAGTACAGGAGATTGCTAACAGGCTTATTGTTTGATAGTAGACTCATATCCACTTCTTTTGAAGACACTCATATATTAAAACAGAACTTAACAGTACCTGTTTCTCTTCAAATCCCAGACCTGCTCTTCTAGAAGAACAGAAGCGGACACACACTCTTAATACACCACCTACTCGGAGCAAACACCCAGGTCACCGAAGCACGAAGAGCTCAGGCAGCCCTGCCTGGCTGCTCCCGGCAGCAGCACGCGACAGCAGAACGAGGAGCGCTCTGACCCAGTTCGAGTTTTATTCGATCCCAACCGCTGACAGCAAAGAGCACAGTGGAAATATCAAAAACAAGCAAAAAAATATATAAAAAAATAAAACCAAGAAACCACCACCACCCCACACGCCCAGCAGCTTAGGTCACACATGATGACTTTTTTCCCCTGAATAAAACCCAAAGGAATTTATTTAGTCCAGAGAAGGGAAGAAAGTTTGTGATTATGGGAATAAAAGGTTAAGCTTCGCTTGCCCAATGTAGCAAGAAAAAAAAAAGCTATAAAAAAATACAACTGAAGTTGAAAATTAAACTCAAATTTCCAGTTCACAAGAAAACAACTCAATAAATCCTCATAGCTTGTTTTACCTCATTTGCACAGCACCAGCAAGAAGCAAAAAGTTCCTTAAGAAGTTCAACCACTGCCTTTCCAAGTACGGAATTTACACCGGAGCCTCTGGGAGACGTTTTCACACACGTGAGGCTGCTTCCAGCCCAGCTACACGTTTCCATTACACCTTCCTCCAGCGACGGCAAAATGCAATTCAATACTTCAAATGAACCCTTTTAACTTGCTTGTTGCCCGATTTCAATGGAAGTCGCACACAGCTGAGAAGAAAGCTGCCCTGCAGCCCTTCATTTCGCACACAGCACCCAGGAAAGCCTGCAAAGCATACTTCGGGTCTCTCTTCAGTATGTGCTACTAGTATTCTAGGTACGTTTACATGTGACAGGTTCAGACAAATAGATGGCCCCATCCCCATATTATTGTCATTGAAACCTGCCAGTTACGTGCCATATCGTGGCTGCTCCCTGCATTACGGGCACTCCTCTATGAAGAGGGTATAAACATGGGGGGACACAAAACTCATTAAAACACGGCTCGGGTTAACCAGCTGGGCACTTGGTCCTGACGGAAACCACACCACGTCAGAGGCACTCGTTACTTCACAGCAAGGAGCAGGAGCTGCTGGGCGATTCTGCTGCAGAGAGAACAGTGACACTGAAAGGACTGGTGCAAAACCCAGTCTCCAGATGATGAAAACACCGCCCATAACGCTTCCTGAACTACCCTAGCCCTGAGCCCACACCTCCCTGCATTATCGAACTGCTTTATTCATTGTGCAGCGTCTGGAAGAGCTTCAGCTTAATTGTTCTGTTTGCTGCCCATCGTGGCTTAGCACGAAAGACAAACAACATGCAACACCTGAGGAAACCTACCCGCCTCTCGCACCTCAACTCCCCAGAGGGGGCTCCACTCGCTGGGACGTCCCCGGTGACCTGCTTCTGTGCCTACAGCCATACCCGTGCCCACGCTGTTTGTAGCCCTGGATGGTAACTTGCAGCAAGAGAGGATGAGGAACAAAAGCATCTCGGATTACCAGCTCCTCACTCCCTGCTCCAAAACAACAAAAAGCAGCACCGCACACACCTATTTGCTGCCAACTGTTGAAGCAGAAAGATTTTCAACATTGTTAGGAAAGAAGAAATGCAGTAAGTTCGGCTACCATCAGCCAGCTGTTGCAGCAGAGGTGGTACATCTGGGTGGTACTGGGTGGTACATCACCCAGTGGTCAACAACTGGCCACAAGTCAAAAACTGAAGACACAACCACCTCCTGTGCTTACATACAATATATTGAAGTTACATCAGCAGAATTGGGATCCACAGAGGAGCTTCTAGCATAAAAGGGCACTGATTCTTGTAAGGATCAAACAGTCTTTTCTATGGTACAGCAAAAACTTTAGTATACAAGTCTCACTTTATAGCAATCAAATGTATCTGTTCGTTGGGATGAAGTGGCAAAGCAAACAATGGGAACAGCAACAGCTGTAGCTCTTTACATGGCATAAATTTACAAAACATTAAAAAGTTCAAGGGTGCAAGAATGAGAAAACACTTCAAGCAGCGAGGTGTTGTTCTAAGTCTTCTCCACTTCTCAAAGCACTTCTAAAACGTTAACCCTCAATCTTGGCAGCTACTGCATCTTTGTGTCAGTGCTTCAGATGAAGTGCAGGCAAATGACACAGCTGGCCAAAGGCCGCCACCTCAGAGATGAGCCTGAGAGCAGGGGCCGGTTCTCCTGGCTGCTGCTCCCCTGCTCTCCCTCCAACACCCCGCACCTTACCGGCCCAGCAGCACGCTCCTACCTGAACGCACGTTTTCCTTTCGGAAATATCATCCACTAACCACATATTGTCCGGCAATAGTTTACTTGTTCTCTCTAGCAGCACCTAAGAGCTACAGATTGGCCAACGGGAACAAGAAACAAAGAACTCCTTAGCTTTATAAAAAGAGAAAAAGAAAAATCAGTCAGACTTTGTACCAGTTCTACACGCTTAACATATAGCACCATATTAAGCTTAGTGTTGAGTAAAGGCCAAAAGAACAATATTGATTTCATGGGACGCATCATTAGATAACATAATCCACCCTCAGGAGTCACTCACCTGAATGCAGCTTTGCCAGAGCCAGTGGCAGAGCTGTAATTTGAAATTTAAAACAAAACTTATAACACAGTTGGAAACTTAATCAAACACCAGAAATGCCAAGCAAGATGATAAATAAATTTAAACAGTGCCATGTAAACAAGTCTCCCTCTCCTTTAGCTGCCAAGTATTTTTCCTGAGTTAGTCACTAACAAAATCAACAGGATTTTTGACTAATATAAAAATCCAGGTTTCATAGGGGGGGGAAAGTTTTCAAAGCAATTGTTCACACTGCCACAGAAAGCTTTTGTTCCAGCAAAGATTTCCTCAATTCCACGTCTAACAGCAGATGTTGCACTGCACCCATCATGTAGTTCAACACAGGGTTCAATGAGCTTCCTCCCCCCTGCTTTTATGGCACACTCATTTCCAGATTTTCTGCTAAGTACTCAAACTGGTCATTTGCACATTACCTTCAACCAGGAAGACTGCCTGACAGATGGATAAAGCAGCCACCCGCCCGCTTCAACTTCCAGCACCGTTTTGCAGGTTTCATAAAACAAACACCTTGTCTCCATTATAAGAACGATCCAGGAAGCCCTCCTAGGTTTAATCATCTCATTTAATCTTTCTGAATAATTGAAGATGCTTCCCTTCTGGGGCCCGTACACGTGCAAGTCGCAGCGCAATGATCCTGCAGCAGATGTGCACACGGAGTTGCTCAGCGTGCTGCCCTGGGTGCTATGCTAACCACAACCTCTATGTCCTATATATCTCTATATGCATGTCATTGTATTTAATTTCAAGCCTTTCAGAGGCGTGTTTGGACAAGGACACCACTTATTTTCTTTGAAACCAGAACTTATTTCCTGCTCTTCCTTCTCCTTTTCAATGCAAGGGGGCACAGGCATAATTAGTTCCTCAAAATAAATGTTGTAATCGAAAGCAAGGCTGAGAGGATCCATACCCAGTACCTGTGACCACTTCTCAGCACAGTAAATCTCATTTAGAGCTTCCAATATCAAATCAAGACTGTAACAGCCACAAGGAACAAAGTGTTGATTCAATCCAAGTCCATCTTGCTAGTGCAGTTTTCTGAATGAATTTGATGAGCTCGCTTTGAAACAGCAAGCTTCTGACCAAATCAGATGTCTGCGCACATTAAGCCAGACCAGCTAGGGGTTGCTCCCCTGCAACCGGAAAAAAAAACATGTTCCAACGAATGCAGCAGAAATGCAGTGCACAGCTCCAGCATCAGTTAACATGGGGGCGTCTGCCCACCCAGCTAATACACTTGATTTGCTTAGCTCCTACAGAAGACTCCTTCTGATCACGCTTGGATTGCGGGTGCTTTTTTGGCAGCAGTAGAGCTACTTCCAGCCCCATGCTAGCAGAGGCTGCCCTGCAAACAGGTCCCTTGCCGGAATGCTGTAAGAAAAGCATTCGTCACCAAGCAGAATCACAGCTCTGCCCCACGACGAGCTGCACCAGGGCACGGCACGGAGACATGAAAAGCAGCAGAGGTGGCAGTAGGCCTCGCAAGGGGCAAAGCCCACCAAGCTCGTAAAACTTCTGCCAAGTGACACAAGCCAGTTACCCACGGACCCTTTTGGTCTACTAGAACTATGTACCCATCGAAACACTTCTGAGAAAACAATCTGAAGTGACAGAGTGTTTGAAGCTGTCTTACAGGTTTATTTAGCCTTCCTCAATTCAAGACCAAGACATAAAGGTAACTCAGCCCAATTAAATTCTACATCCAGTGAAAGTGCCGGAGGTTCTGTTTCAGGTGTATGTGTAATGAACATCTCCCGTAAAGCACAATGTGAACACAAAGTTTTCAAAGTCCAAATTTCGACCTTATATTTCCAAGACCCTGATGTTTATCATCTCCAGGACCCAGTGAAAAGACAAAACACCTGAAAGCAGAATCTCCTAAGCCAGAGAGGTATTGCTGACACACATCCCTTACTTCTGGGCCACACGTTCCTAACTCCAGTACGTAACCCACGAGTGGGACAGCACTCTGTGAGACTGCAATTTAAGAAGTCAATATATGCATGAAACCATACAGCTGGGGAGCTACAGCTCTGAACCGAAGCCTATAAAATACGAGACCCGTTCCAGGAGAGAGCTTTGATACAGAGATTAAATTTAGTGACTGCAGTCACTGACGACGGAGGTCTGGGTTCTTCCAGTCACAATGACTTAACTTTTCTTTAATAAAGAGATTCACCAGTCAGTAAAGTCTGATACATTAAGGTACTCTTGGTAGCTAACATTACTGATGCGTGTTAGCTTTTAGTGTTTACACAGCTAGGCTAGATTTGAATCTATTTCAGTTTTTAAGACAAATAAATGGCACTTTTCATCTCCTATGTTAATTATTTGTTCTTGTCTGCTGAGCTTCATTTCTATGGAAATTGAAATTTGATTAAATGCACAAAACCAGCATTTAATGTTATTTCAATTATAAACTATTACTGTAACTGAAATGCATGAAATGGGAAAGAAACTTCCACACAAAGCCACATACTCCCAACTTGTCATGAACACTGCAAGTTGTGTGCTACCTTGTTTACTTCGCTTATTTTGTTCAGATTTCTCAGGACAGGATCTGGTAGATCCTCTGGCATAGCATTTTTTTACAGTCTGAAGGAAAACAAAAACAATTCCTGCTTTCGCAATGTAAGAGTTGCTCATCGTATCGAACCTGATGAATCAACCTGCAAGAGAATATTCCGTTCAGATGTGAAGAGGCAATTAGTGTTATCAACAGCTGATTAAACGTTAACAAAAACACCAACTACAAGTGCTTAGGCCAGTAACTCTCAGGTTGGGTTTTGCCCATCAGGTCGTGCTTATATTTTACCACAATAAACCTACATGCTTCGGGTAAGACCTGTACCTCCATGTTCCACTATGGTTTCAATTCTAACACATTTAAGAATGAACATATTGAAAGTTAAAAAGGCTTTTTTCTTAAGTCACCGATTCTATATATCCTGACCCACAGTACACTGTATGAGAATGATTAGATCCTAGTATCTTCAGCAAGGAGCCTAGCCCCCTGAGTCCTGTACCCCTGGAGATTTTACCCAACACCAGCGCTCAATAAACGCCTGCAAACAAGCATCGGAAACAAACAAAAGCACGCTCCCTGAGCATCTTCATTACACCACCACATACAGCCCCAGAGCTAATATTTATGCTCAGGAGGAAGCGTAACATAACCAGTACTTCTCTAGATGGGTATTTACTGAAGCAGGAGAATCTTAAAATATTCTTGACAATTCCAGCACAATACCACAACGGTTCTCTTCATTTAATCCTCATGGGAGGCATAAAGCAAACAAAAAAAAACCTCTCAAGCCAGTCCGCTGCACTTGAAAAGCAATTTTCTTGACTGGGGCTTCTCTTGGCCCCACGGCTGAAATTCAGTGGAGCAGGTACCAAATGTGGTACAAAAGTGCTCCTGTGCAAAGAGCCCGGCAGCAGCCCCGGTGGATGGCTTGTGGCAGAGAAGTCACTTGCTGAAGGAGCGCTTTTAATGACAGAAGTGAGGGGAACTGCACTTGAGGATGCTCCAGCATGCAATCTGTGAACAGGTTTGCTTGTTTTTTAACTTGTCTTTGAGGTACCGAGCAGCCACGACCCCAAGCAGACTGCTCTCAGAAAACAAAGCCGTACCTAGATGGTATTTCCTCTCAGCTCCAGGTCACAGAGACATTTTCCTTACCCACTGTTCCCACGGCAGGTTTCTTAATGTCACCTGGCAAATCTTACTGCCATTACTTGTTCTTACATTCACCCTTGCGCTACTTCTCAGTGTAGCAGGGTACATACAGGACTTTATAACAAAGCTGCAGCAGGAAAAAAACAGAGTATGGTAACAGCACCTTATTTTCAGATAAGAAAATTGTTTGTGAAGCTCACAAGCCACCATCAGACAATTATTCATGCCATAGATGAAATACTAGAACAAATTTTCTCAGTAGAACTGTTTCTGTTGACTGTTTTTCAAATTGAAAGCCTACAGAAGCACGGAGTTCTGCCCCTCTGTCAGCTCCACAAAGATGCAGCGCTCACCCACTCACCTGTGCTACCGACGTTGTGCCTCGGCACGACCCTCGGCTCACACAGCTTTGGTTGTTCACGGCCTGCGCGAGGTCGGGAGTACCAACACCCAAACGGGCACAGCACAGAGCCCGGGGAGCCAACAGGGCCCTGTGCTCTGCGTACGGAGCCAAACACTGCCAGTACCTCCTCTCAGCTCCAGCACGCCAAAATGAGAGACTAACCTTATTTGTCCCTACAAAATGGTATTACAAATTTGGAAATAAGTGTATGTTACAGGCATTTGATTTTTCTGCGTGACCTCAGCATGCAGTTTCATGAACCGAAACTGTGACAGCACTCCAGCTGAGAACTGTAAAACCTAATGAATAACCCCAATGACCATTCTGTACTGCTCAGTGTTCTGTCACAGTAAATTATGCTGAATGACCCTGAAGAGCCATCAAAAGATTTTACATGACGTTCAGGAACATTAGCAGACTACTTCCCCCCATCCTCCCCCACTCTCATCGATAACGTACCTACACCCTGCATGAGCTTGGAACTGACCCAGTTTCTTCTTGCTCACAAGTGTCATTCACTCCGATTCATTGTCTGCTCTTTGTCTGCAGGGTAGATTCAATGCCAGAAAGGATTTAAAAAAAAGAAAAAGAAAAAAGAAAACACACACACACAACACAACCTTAGGCAGCGCGAGAGACCCGGCACTCAGCCAAAGCAACAACATCAGAGCTTCTTGAATGGGAACCCTGGCTGTGATTTCCTAGGTCTTAGAAAATACAGACTTTGTGTTTCATCACTGTGGCCACTTACTTATTCCTAAGATTGAAAAAGGGGGAAAAAAAAATCTAGCTCCCAATTCCCCAGTTCTGCTGCAGAACAAATTTGCTCTTTGAACTGAGCTAAAAGACTGAACTATGCAATGCAGCATTATAGACTGAAAAACATTTTATTTCCATAACTGTGAGGGTAGCAGCTAAGCAACAGGTGGGGTTGTTTTTTTTCCCTAAAAAACTGCAATATTATGATAATAAGCAGACAGGCAGAAGGGAAGAGCAAAATGCAGTGCTGGCGCAAGAAAGCTTTCAACACAAAGCCAAAGCCACAGGTACTCAAGAAACCTTTCATATGGCCCCAAATTAAAGCCTACATTTCCACTACACTAACAACCTTGTTCAGGACTTGTGATGTGTATGTAAAGCCTGAGGTGGGACTTCAGGTTTTAATACAAGAGACCTAAACCCGTGCAGCCCCACATTTTTTGCCCCTTTCACTGCGGTGGCAGGCGATGTTCCTCCAGCAGAGGAAGTTTAGGGACGTGGGAAATGAGCCTGCTTTTCTCAAACCCCCACTGTTAGGGACCATGCACATTCAGAAGACAGTGCTATGCCTCACACAAAACTTAAATACAGTCACGTATAATGCATTAATTTGCCCGACAAACACAGCAACAGACAAAAAAAAAAACATTAAAAACAGATAACAGTAGTGAAATGCTCAGCAGTTCATCAATTCTGTTGAAGAAAAAAAGCGCCATAAAAAATTGGCTTTGCCCCTTACAGTCCACACCCCCAGGTCAGGGCAGACAGATTATCCCACGTACACCACAAATACTTAAACTGATGTGGCTATTTGGGTGCCTCGGCTTAGCTACGTCCTGCTTCCATCCCCAGTCCTCACACCTCAAAGCTTCGCCGTCTAAAACAGCTTTTATGCCAAGATCCTCATATTGCCATGCAGCTAAATACTTTAAAATCTTTTATTAATGTACACGGACCCTTCTTGGATATTTTCATTTTTTTTCCCCACAAAGCTGGGGTTATTCTGAACAAGGAAAACACATCTGGTTCTCAGCTCTGCCTTCAAAAGCCTGGCAGCATTACCCGCACCTCTTTCCTCAAGAAGACACCTGGACTGCTCCTCCGGTACGACCTCCAGCACACCCAGAGCCACCTGGGACTGCAAAACCACGCAGCAGAGCCAGGCACCCCGAAGGAGCAGGCTGGTCACCAGAGGCGTTTGCATACAAACACCATTCTTCGATGGTCTGTGCAGATGATGCCTGCTGGAACGCCCCTCAAAAGAGATCTAGAGAATTACTGCTAAAAGCAATGCAGACAGCACTGCTAGACCTTATAACCTGCTAGGTGCCTACCTAAAACTGCCCCAAAAATTCTGAACATGCTGGAGTAGCCCCTCTCCTCCTCCAAGCAGCTGTACGTATCCTCAGGGTTAGGAAAGCACACACGCCATCAGGCAGTTCTGAGTAATAGCTAAGGCACAATATTTGTTCTTACGCAAAGCTTTGTTTCCACCTAAGAAGGATCACCAGGGAAGGAGTATTCCCCGTGACCAAATAAACTGGCGGTGTGAAAAAAGTAGCAAGAAAATGACAGTTACTCTACGGAGACAAGAGCTTTCCATAGAGGAGAGGAAAGCTTAAATCCACAGTTCTACGTGAACCACACGAGCATTTTCTTTACATCAGGTTTCAACAAGAAGAGTACTCAGATGAAACACGATAACAGCAATTCAAGAACTATCAGAGCAATCAAGGCTAATTTGTAGCCACCATTAAACTGAAAGTGGGAATTGCCAGATTTCAGGAGTAGTAGGAAGCAGTCCCATTCACTTCCAACAAGACAACACATGTTTCTGCTTTGCAGGCAAACAGAAAAGCTAATGTCACATCTTTTTTCAGTGCAGGATTTTAAACATATCCTGAAACTTTCAATCCAAGCAAATTCAGTGAAAGTGCATAATGTAAGGTCAAGCATCTACTTAGAATACCTTGCTGCAATAGTCTTTAATGCTAAGCAAATCGGTAACAGAATCCTACCTGCGAAGTCAGGTATTTTTAATCACACTGTTCTCCAAAAACTAACCCCATTTCTTAATTTTAAAACCAAATGTTCATGGAAGAAGCTCTTGCCAGGGCCCTAAAGGTCACGGTCTTAAACAAGAATTTAAGAACTAGGGGAGACAGGAAACTGCCCAGCAGGGTTAGCGCACCACAGAAGCATTTGGACAATGCTCTCAGACACATGGTCTGGTTTTTGGGTGGTCCTGTGTGGAGCCAAGAGCTGGACTCCACGATCCTTGAGGGTCCCTTCCAGCTTGGGATATTCTATGATCCTATGATCAACACGCATGAGCACTATTCAAATATAACACTAAAAAAGCTTTTGCTCCTGCTTCGTTTTTTCCTTCACATCTTGCACCAGACTTGAGGAGCAGGCGCCCGGAACACTTGAAAGCAAAAATTTGATACACAGAAACATTCTGACCTCGGATACTGAAAACACATTTTATCCTTTGCAAAGTAGCTGGTGCAGAAGCTGTCATGTACTGGAGCAAATGGCTCGTGCCTTGAATAGCATTCCAGCGCTCCGGCAGAGCTGAACACGACAGGAATGCAGCCAGTGCTGGCCCCTGGTGCGTGTGTCCGCGGTGTGCGAGACCGCGTGCTGCCTTACTCCGCAGCGAAACAAGTACCTGGAGAGGAGTCCATGCATCAAAACCCTCAGCTTCCACCAGAAGTCAGCAATCAGAAGCCCAGCACATTCACAACGAGCTGCCCGGCCTGTTCAGAGTGGCGCATCGCTCCCCACGCCTTCTGCCTGCTCTCGCACTGCCAGCGTCCTGCAGCTCCTCGACCAGCTTCCATCACACAAGCGTGTCAGGTACCGCAGCACGGAGCTTCGGCTTTGCCCTTTTTCAGCTGTCACATCAACAGAAAAATTACTCACATCCCACCCTGTTGTGCTGAGAAAGCTGCAGACGAGCACTTACACAGCATCCCTGGGCGACTTCTCTGCTCTGCCACCAGACCTGGGGGTGCTTCTGGATAAGTCTTTGCACTCGGCTGCCACTGCTGCAAGATTCCCAGTTTATCCAGCTTCCCATCATTCACTCCAAGATCTCAGTATCGTAGCACCTTTATGTTACTGCATTTTAGTCGGCAAAGAGCACTTCAGGCGTCACAATTTTACAAACTCAGAAATAAAAAAGTGCAGTTTTAACTGGTCCTAGAATAAAAAAGTCGTGACGTGTTTTACAGGCGTGGCACACACAGGGTGAAGTGCACAAACTCAAACCAAGCAGGTGTCAGAAGCTGGATTATTTGTTTTGTTTTGTTTTTAAAGTGCAGAACAAAACATGTCGCTCTTAAGGCGGAAGAAATCCTTTCTACTGGAAGAGCTAACAAAATATGAGCACAGACAAAGCAAATCCATAAATACAAACGCTGCGGGACAACTCACCCAGAGCTGCACCAAATCCCTCCCTGCTGCCCCTGCTGAGGCCGTGCTCGGCTCCAGCCCCCCTGTGCTCAGCTCCCAGGCACCGACCCAGTCAAAGCGCAGCCCCGGGGGCTCTTTGGCACTTCAGTCGCAGCACCCGAGGCTGCCACAGGGAAACAGCTGTGGCCAGCACCGAGACTGCTCATCCCTCTGCACGAAACGGCACCGAGTGCAGTTTTTTCTACCAGCTCCGATCCCCACGGAGCCTCCCAGGGCACCCCAAGTAACTCGGCCCATAGAGAGAGAGGTATGGATAAACAGCACGGGAGGAATATATGAAGGAGAAAATACAACACAGGAAACAGAGCTAATAAATTAAAGGTCAACAAGAAGTAAACCAGTAAGTTAAAGGACAGAAGAGCAGGGGAAAGCTCAGTGCAGTCGAAGAGTCGTGTAACTCACACAGAGCTGAACCCACCTTTCCGAGCAGAGCTGGCTGACGGCTGTCAGGCACCAGTCCATGAACAGCGGAAACTAAATTTACAGTTAGATTAACCAGATTTAATTTTAATTAACTTGGAAGCTGAAAGTTATGTTGTTTAGCTACTGTTAACGAGGTAACTATCAATTCCCATTAAGCTTAAGAAAATCTGTATTTCTCAATAAGCTCACCGGTAGGCAAACACTGACCACAACCTCCTTAGGAGCTCCGTGTAACCAACGTCATTAAGATGCTGCCACCAAACGCAGCATCAGCAGGCGGACCCTCGAACACAGATAACGCTAAAATTTTTGTGGGAAACCACGCCGGGCCAGAGGGTTTGACAGTCTGGGGAATGCCAATTGAGGGTTAACCCTGAACCCGCGTTTTCAGACAACTCGACCAAACGATGCGGATTTCTCCTCGGTTCTCGGCAGGTTGTCCACAAATGGTACCTTCGGTGCAACCGTGTCAGGGTTTGTGTCTGACCCGTGGTGGTACACAAACCCTCTGCGGAGAGGCAGCAGCAGGGACAGAAGGACCATCGCTGACTGAAAGCCGCTGGCCCTGGCACCAGGACGGGCTCGGGAAACCGGCAAACTGGTCTTTAAAACTGCCGCGCACGAGGGATGCGCGTGCAGCGCTGTATTTAGACAGGGATAATATGCTGTGACTGCAGGATGAGCAACAGATTGGCAAGTGGCTCTACCAAAGGAATCTGCTGTTCAGACTCTGTCACAGGAAATCATTACAAACGTGCTAGACAGTTAGTTATCCCTTGGGAACTGCGTGCGAGATCTTGTGCCGGGCCAGGCAGCGGGACTGCCTCATCTCTCAGCGCCCCTTAGGCCATGAGGCGCCAGCAGCCGCGCTGCCGCCCCCGTTCAGCCGGGACACCAGGACACCAAGGCAGGCACGGGGCTATCGCCGTCCCCGTTCTGTGCTTTAGTGCGTGACGCTCCGGAGCAAAACGGGAACTCCTGCTGGTCGTGGCAGGAGTTATTTGTGTGCACCTCACAGCGTGAAATTAAACTTTATAAAAGTTGCAAGAAATCATATTAAAAAAAAAAAAAAAAAACAGCAGAGACGTGAGCATTACCCAAAGACAGATTCCAGAGATAGCTACCGCTCCTGAAACAATTCTACATCAAAACCAGCCCTACGTTAATTCCAGGAGACGGCATAGGTCATGGAAGCCTCCGCTTGTTTTCTGACATTCACCAGGGGATTTCACATCTTTCCTTCTTAGCACCTGAAGCCCTTAACTCGGATCGAGCTGTGCCATTCCCCGGCTGCCTGGGGAACACAGGGCACAACCAGAGGCCTCAGCAGTGCTCTGTTCTCTGCCACTCCTGTGCTCTGGCCTCAACTTACACTACTGCTAAATGTACAGTGGGGAGGGAGAAGCCACGTCTGTCAGAGTCCCCTTCCTGATTCCGAGAACCCAACCAACCCACACAAGCTGCCCTCTGTCTACGAATTCCTTTCTCCTCCTTTACTCTGAGCAAGCAGCAAGCCCACTCGTGCCCCAAAGTCTGCGTGACCATTAACACCGGCATTACCTGCCTCAGGGCGCCAGACCTGCTGACGAGGCCTGGCACTGCCTGCCTCGTGCCTTGCTACACCAGTAGCAGCTGCAAGGAAGAGTTTTCAAATCCATCACCCTCGCTTCGTAACAACGGCAAGCAGCAGAGCCCTGAAACACCAGGAAAAGAGAACGCCAATATATAACAGGAGGAGGGAAAAGCCAAGAACTGGCAGGCTGAAAAACAGGGGGCTTGCGAGGGGGCAGGCCTACTTCCAGCAACACCGCCGGAGGAGCAATAGAAAAAAAAGAAAAGCTGTCTCACATCACGCGGCCCTCGCTTGGGAATCCGGCTGAACACAGAGACAGGGACTACAAGAACCTGGAGCAGAACAAACACCACTCACCACGGCTTTCTCTAAGGTCGAGGCAGTGAACAGAAAGCAAAATGAGGGCTTCCATTTGCTTGCAGACTGCATCTCTTCAGCGCAGAGGAAGGCTGTGCCTAGGTCACGTTTAATGACCGAGTCCTCCGCCGAATTCACTAACGCAACACAATTAGTAAAAACCAGACAAATTCCAGCAGAGCGTACCAGTTTTATTGCGGGTGTGTCCGGACTTCTATCCGCAGGAGCCGCGCTGTTTCAGCCCCACACCTTCGGGCCAAGCCCCCGCGCGCCGCCAGCCCCCCGGCACGCGGGATGCGGCCGCCTCAAGCCAGGGCCGCGGGGCGGTGCAAGGAGACGTCTCGCTCTGGCAAATTGTTCTGCAGGTTGCCCATCAGATAAGTTGGGCCCAATTTTTTTCGAAACAAAACTTAGGTCATGGAATTACTTCCTCTAGCCAGCTTTGAAGTGGAGAAAAAAAGCTGCAAGAAGGAGAACTCAATTGGCTTTTAGCTGCCTGGTAAATGCTCTAACAAGAGAGCCCAATGACCTACATTCACAAGCCTCTGTACTAAACCACTATTACAAAATCCAATATAAAGCCTGACCACGTTTAAGTGTTTTCCATTAGCAAGCAGCAGTATCTTGTTAGAGAAACATGAAAACAAGTTATTGTCGTTAGCGATGATGATCTTAATTAATCCTCTAAACACTGTTCTAAAACGTGCCGTCTGGACCATCTCGGACTGTTTAAGCTCCCGATATTACTTCAAGACCCCAAAACCTTTGCTCTTCAGTTGCGTGACGGGATGTTGACAGGAACTTCTTACACATCCTCTACCTGTGCTACAAAAGTGAATTCTTAACAATTTCAACCTCTGATGCTGTTCAGATGACCGACAAACACACGAGTGTCTGAACCCAGTCTGCCACCAGTACAGTTCACCACAGTTCAGTGGAAACATCACTGAAATACTTCTTTACCTAAAAGCAACAGCTCTCAGTTCAATAACCTGAAGCAGATGTTTGGAGGTGTCCTGAAAAAGATATTAAGCCAAACCCTACCACGGTAAAGAGCTCAAACAAGTGTCTGAACACCAGATACAGTCGATTCAGGCAGTGTTTAAAAGAAACATGACAGCAGTCTTTCCCTGTACACCCATATAGTTGCAAAGGTCTGACACATTCAACTCCACATTAGCAGCTTCCAAAGATAATGAGTAACGCCAGCTAAGGAGAAATGCTCTGCTAACAAACAGAAAAGAACTTGCAACAACGCATTACAAAGCAGACTGGCAGCCAAAATGAACAGTTGGTGGTCAGAACAGAAAGGGAAGGAAAAGGGAAGGAGATACTCGGGGACAAACAAGTCCAAGCTGAGTTTCTCAAAGGCACAGAATTACAATTAAAAGCCCACGGGCTCAGAAAAATTTAACTGCCTGCGGTACCTTTAGGAATCTGCATCTCCATACAGCGCTGATGGATGTTCCTGACGTCATTAGTGATGGTACTGGCGTAAAACTGACTTTTGTAACCAAGACAGAAAAATCCACAAAGAAAGGAAACATGAATTAGTTTTTAATAAATTAAGAGAGAAACTATCTCACCCTAAACACAGGAAAAATAGGTTCCTGTAAACTCACTGCCTTTCAGCTCGCCTGAAAAGATACTACAGTTGAGGAGGCTTAAAAGGAGGTTTTATTTATCTGAAGAGCACAGCAAGAACACGGATACAAAGCTAGTGTCAAATTAACATGGAAGTACAAAGAGGTGCCTGATTCGCCGGGACTGAATTGTGAAGGGACTACACATTCATCTCTGAGTACATAAAGCCTCCCATCACTCCGCAGCACTCATTTGATAGCTCCAAGTACAGATTTAAGTTAAGCAAGCTGCAGGCATCCTTTGTAAACCAGTAAGACAGTTGCTACAATACACAGGTTTAAAGAAGCAGGAAGAAAAACAAACATCACTAGGAAAAATAAATACCAAGCACTATTCTAACTCTGTGAAGAAACCCATGCACTTGCCCAGAGGAGGCAAGGGAGGCTTCATTACCATTATCTTTGTTTAAAATGGGGAATTTGGTTCTGCACATCCTTGCACGAACCGGATTTTCCCTATTTGCACCTTTTACCTCAGGATAAACCCCGGCACTATTTAATCTACTAAGGAGGTGATCTATTTGAGGTGGTACGTGAAGCAAGTTAAAAGCAACCCTTGGCAGAGGGACGCCAGGGTCACCTCAGAGCTCGCGGCCGTCCCCAGAAGGAGGGCAGGCATCACCATGGACAGCTCAAGCAGGGCGCTCCCCGTAAACAGGATGGGCGAGGGCATCCCAGGAGGAATTCGGAAATTCCTCCAACAGCACCGGGTTCCAGATGCCACATGCACGTGGCTGTGTTACTCCACACGAAGGTGAGCTGAGCTTCGTACCTGACATATGGCTCCACGCGTAACCGTGCGCGTACATATGGGACGACACATATGGCTCGAGCAAGGTTCAAGCGATGCATATGGAGCTGCTGCAGAGGAATCCTAACACTACAGGTTTCCAAGTGTTGTACAACCTGAGACACAACAGTTGGGGTATGTTTACAAGCAGGATGTTTCTACCAGTGTAGCTACAAGACCACCGATCCCAAAGCAGATACATTAGAGCAACGGGGAAAAAAAACGCATTCACCTTAAAGGAGCAAAACTCAATGAAAAACTTGGCTTCCTCCATCAAGCACCAGCTGCTAACTGACATCTGATACCACACTAGAGCAACCACCGTTCTGACACAGCACGGGAAGCACCATTTTCTAGTTTTTAGGAGGCTACAATGCCCAACTCCGTACCTCGGGGGTCGGGGCCAAACCCACCCGCCTGTAGAAGGACACAAAGCCGTGAATCTCTGCTGAATGTTTCCAGCCAGCACTTTGGCTGCCTGCAGCACTTAGTGCCAGCTATAAAGGCATTTGCCTGAAATCAGCTTCACGTCGTATCTTCTCCCAGGTACAAGCTCTAGCCGTAACAATACTAGCTAGGTTGGCAACTTTTTTTTTGGCTACTTAAGCGCACATCATAAGCCCTATATATACACACCGCACTGCCAACAGTGCCAAAAAAAAACAAGATAAAACAAAGCAAGTCACACACGCAGCAGTTTCAACATCCAAGTTAGTTATTTCAGCGAGGCTGCCTACACTGACCCAATTGTGTTTCAGCCGTACAGAGAACTTGCTGGAGCACACTTCACTGACACTGACATTTTATTAGTTTGGGCCATAGAAGTTATTTCAAAGAGAAAGGACCCGGGAATTTCGAAGCTACCAGAGGAAGGCCGCCGCTCTTACTTTGCTATTTACCAAGGGCGAGGATCACCCAGGAGGAACCTCCCTTTGCAACAGGAGGACAGCTTCCAAACCTGCACAGCCGCCCCGCGCTCCGGCTATCGATTCTCTTTGGCAGGAGCAGCCGGAGACGGGCGAGAGCTCTGCCAAACTTCGAGGGAGCTCAGCACCCAAAGAGAAACCCGAACCGAGCAGCGGAGCTGGAGCAGTGGGAGCTTTCGGCCAACAAACACCGATCGTTTCTGGAAGTTGAAAGTCTTCACGTTTCAAAGCTCTGCGCCTGCCGCATGGATTTCGCCATCAAATTGGAAGAAGGAAAGAAGCAAAGAAACGAAAAGAAGTGGGAAGATGACAGGAGAACCGAGACCCCACAAGGTTCTTCCCTCTGGACGAGCCAAACGTCACCCCGAAAGCGGGGGCTCGGGGGTTCCCGCTGCTTCCCCTGGAAGCGCTGCTCCTGCGGCACGGAGCTGGGCGCTCAGCACGCGGCAGGGGAGCAAGGAGCGCCTGACAACTTCATCGCGGTGCGTCCTAACGAACCGCCGGGCACCGCGGGGCTCAGCCCCAGCCTCCAACTTCCCAACTCCTGCCCCAGCAGCACAGAGCCGCCTCGGGCCGGCACGGGCGCTGCCGCTGCCCCAGCACCTCACCTACACGCTCTTAGGGGCACGGAGCTCGGCAGGAGCCCAGCTCGGGGCACAACTGCCCGGCTCCGTGCCCGGCTCCGTCGAGACCCCCGGGGCCGCACCGGGGGCAGCGGAGGAGGAGGAGGAGGAGGAGGAGGAGGAGGAGGAGGAGGAAGGCCCGGCCCCGCCGCCCCTACCTGGCCGCAGCGGCTCGGTGATGCTCAGCACCAGCAGGAAGAGCAGGAGGAAGGTGCCGCTGTCCGCTTTGGGCACCATTTATCCTCCGTTCATCCTCCCCCGGCGCAGCGCCACAAAGCCGCGGGGCGACGAGAGGCGGGAGGAAGGGCAGCAGGAGGAGGAGGAGGAGGAGGAGGAGGGAGGAGGAGGAGCCGCCGCCGCCACCACCACCGTCGCCACCGCGAGCCCCCGGGCCGCACCGAGCTCTTCCCCGCCCGTCCGCCGCCGCCCCCGGGCGGGAGCGGGCGGCCCTGGCTGCGGCGGCGGGGAGCGCGGAGGTCGGGGCGGCGCCGCGCCGCTCGCCTGGCTCGGGCGACGCACAAGATGGCGGCCGCGCCTCCCCGCCGCCTCGCCGCCCCCCTCCCCGCTCCGCCGCCGCCACGCCCCCTCCCGGCCAATCGGCGGCGCGGAGGGGCGGGGCCTGAGCGGCGCCACGCCCACTGAGAGGTGGGAGGGGGCTCGAGGGTGGGAGGGGGGATGAGGGGGGGGCACCCAGCCCTGTCACGGAGCCCGGGGGGGGCGCAGCCAGAAGCGGGGCTGGCGGCCGAGGGGGTTTTTTTATTGTTCGTTTATTTTTTTTAAGATTTAGGTAAAGTAGGCGCAGGCGGGGGGTAAACGCAACGCATCGCGCGTGCCGGGGGCTGAGGAAGCCGAGCCCCCGCCGCTTCTCGCCCGGCTCCGCTCCTGCCCCCGGCTCCGCGGGCGGAGGCGGCTCCCAGCCCGCCAGCCCGCCACCCGCCCACCCCAAAGGCAGCCGGAGGCCCCAAACCCACCTCGGCTGGAGCCTGGGCACGGCCCCGGGCTGGGAGCATCCCGGGACTACGGAACAGCGCTGGGTGCCCCAAAAAACTGGGGACCGGGGCTGCAAGGGGCTGCTGTGGGGCCAGGGGCAGCCAGCAGCAGAGGCTGGGGCCCCACAGCCAAGGGCCAAGGAGTGCAAGTAGGAGGAAGCGGTCGTGGCATCCTCTCCCCTCCACTGACCCACTGGATTCGTTTCCCTTATTATTGCAGAGAAACAGCCCGCTCCTCCAAAATAACCCCATGTTTCCAACCGCAGCTTCCCGTCTGTGCGAAACCTCCCGGGCAGGAGGAAGCGGCGCAGAGCCCCGAGCAGTGCTGCGGGGCCAGGCTGCGGCCCCTGCCAGCCCCACGTCTCCCTGGGCTGCTTCAAGGCCTCCTGCCTCCAGCAAGTCATCCTGATCCTCCCTGGCTCTTCAGTAATGGTTCTCGTAACTTTCTCTAACAATTACAACTTGCCCTTGCCAAAACCAACACTGCCAAAGAGCCAGAATGCCCCAGTTTTTCTTCCCACTTACGCAAACAAGAAGCCCTTGTGCAGGGAGCCGAGCCCCGTGCTGCCCGTTCCCACATGGACCCCGTAACGTCAGCACTGACATTACGGCCCCACCTCAAGCCACCCCAGCTCCACAGGGGCCACCGCGATTCCTTGCACGCCGGCGGTGGCCCCTCGCAGCGTGGCTCACTGCCGACAGCCGCCGTAGCGCTGCAAGTGCTCTGCCTCTGATTTCAGCTGATTTCGGAAGCGTGCTTGGGCCTCGCACGTAAGAAGGTGAAAAATAACGCTCAGAAAAAAAGAAGTCATCAACAACATGCTGTTTTTTTTCACTTTTGATCTGGTCATGTAAAGCACGTTATCTGCTAGTGCTACAGTACCAAAAAAATCTGGCAACAAAGAGCCCACTGATTCTTTAATTACAGATAACAGGGTGCTCCGACTGCAGCAGGAAGCAGAGACAAGACATCAAAGTGAGTGTTACAGGAATAGCCCATCTGAAGAGCACTCCATAGCCTTCAAGAGATCCAGTTTTATAGCGGTTCACTGAAAATAAATTATAGTTTGAGCAAATACATAGAGTCCCTTCAATCTGGCAGAATCAAGACTAGGATGTTAGTAAGGTTGTGTAGGTTAATTCACTCCAGGGAAGACAGAACCAACACTGTCCCACCAGATATTTACTGCAATCTGCTTTTAAGCATGAATTGCACGATACAAAACACCCTTCTTGGATACCCCATGTCTACATGTCATTCTGTGAGCTGGCAACGTCCTGAGAATAGCACAACTAGCCTGAAATACTAGGAAGTGTTCCGCCAAGACATTTCTGAGTAAAGAAATGCTTCTGTGTGTGAGCGTCATCTGTTAACTAGGGACACTGATTGTCAGAACACTGCAAAATAAATAAATACAACCGTTACCTAAGAACTCCATAGTTATTTACCCAGTTCAGTCCTTAAGGGTCACTGAAAGCAAGGACACATCAGCAAACAGATGCTCTTTACATTCATCTATGAACATCTGAGAATAGCTTTTGTTTGTTTACCCGAAGGAAAAACTCAGCCCTCGGTTATTTCCAAATTAAAGAAACCAAAAACTGTTCATTTCATGCAGTCACAAACCCCAGCAAAGCCGTATTGATCGGTTCCTTTTTACGAGGTGCACTATAAGAAGTCCATTCACTTGGAAGCGTTTCCTGCTCAGGGCCGTGAGTTTTGGAAGTGGCAGCGGAAACCGCGCGCGAGGAAGCTCTCCACCAGGACAAGCAAGGCAAACATCCCAGACCGTACAGAGATCTGCAGGCACTGCTCAAAGAGCTGCCTAAAAATTTCCACGGATAGTCCCTGGGTAAAACGTCACCTGATTACAGCAAACGTCAAGACTGCCAAGTGTTACACAGGCTGTCCTGTACTCAGGCGTGGTGCAAGAAGGGCACACAGGCTACGCCTGCTTCCTGCTCCAAAGGCGCTCCGTGCTTCTCCAGGCTCGCTCGCACTGCAGAAGTGCTGGTCTCACGGAGATCAGCTCTTACTAGAACATGCACAGCTCCGAATGGTTAGAACTGCTCTTCATCTTCCTGGTCAATTGTAAAAATTAGTCAGAATTTTCAAAGAAAGGGAGGAAAAAATGTTTTAAAAAGCCCCAGTCTGGCCATGAGAAGTACTGTTTCAGTTCTTCAGGATGATGTTATCCACGCTGAGGGACCGCACGATTGTCCCTAGCTAGCCCTGTGCTGTTCCCATCGCCGTCAAGTCTTTGAAGTCAGACACATGGAAGCTGAAAAATCAAGTTTGAAAAAGCTGAAATCAACACAAAGCCCCAGAGGCTGATGACAGTGAAGCAATCGACACACAAAACAACAGGAATCCTCCGACTGGCTCTGAAGAAGGTGCTGTTGGGAGCCTCTCTCAAGAATACCAGAAGCTGGAAGGCAGAACCTCCCAGTGCGTAAGGGTTTAAGAAAAAGCCAGATGCAAAGCCCACAAAAAGCAGAAAATCATGACCTCCGGAATGGAGGGGCTGAATGAAAACTAAGGAAATGAAGTTAAGGGATGGCACATCCTGCCCTTCCAAGCCCCAAGCAAACAAAAAAATCACCACAATTTTTGAACACAACCATTGTAAAAACTGGTCCATTGTGGAATGAAAGCATTTAAGAAACTTAATTTAACAACCAATCTTTGTAAACTCAAGAGAACCAAAAGAATTGCTAAGACTAGATTTCAATCTGTTAAGTAAGAAAGGAAACCTTCAGCAGCAGAAATATTTGAAGAGTTCTACTTCACTAAATTACGTTGCTTGAGACATTTTTTCAATAGTTTCACGCTTTCAGCAAGGAGCTTTTTTCTGAACATCATTATGAAAAATTCCTTCATATTACCCTGGGGAGGAGGGCGGGGGGGAGGAAGCTGGCGAACCAAAGACTGAAGAGGAGGATACCCCCAAAATCCACCCCGTGTGATTACGTTCATCTTCCCTTTTAAATGCCGCAGATAATTCCCCACACCCAAATCAAATGTGTCCACCAAATTATTTTCTGCACAGCTGAGCACCTGGTTAACACAGTACTAGATGTAAAAAGATGTAGGCACATTTCAGGAAAAAAAACACATGTAAGCTGCTTCCATCAGCAAAACTAAACACAAAGACTGTTTTATGAAGAAGGTAGAGCACGACCGTTGTCTCAAACTTGCCTCCTCATTTTACCTCGGATGAGGTCACCGGGGGCTCTGCGGGACTGGAAGCAGCGTTGGGACCGCGGGAGCTGTCTGTGACATCACACAGCGCCCGGCGCCGGGCCGGCCAGCCGCTCGCCCGCGGCTCCAGCAGCTCGGGCAGCCACCATGGTGCGTGGCCACACCACCTGCCACCACGCATGATGCTCGCCAGCAGCAGCTCACACGGCTCCCCCCGGCTCTCCCACCATGGACGATGCAGCGGTGCTTGAAAGGAAAGGTTACAGCCTGAGCGTCACGCTGGGAGAAGGCTCGTACGGCAAGGTGAAGTCAGCCTACTGCAACAAGCTGAAATGCAACGTGGCCGTAAAGATAATCGACAAGAGGAAAACTCCTCGGGACTTCCTGGAAAGATTTCTTCCCAGGGAAATAGCCGCTTTGAAACGCTTGCACCACCCATCGATCATCAAAACCTATGAGATCTTTGAGACATCAAGTGGGAGAGTGTACATCATCATGGAGCTGGGGGTGAAGGGAGACCTCCTGGACTACATCAAGATCACGGGAGCCATGAAGGAGGACTTTGCTCGTTTAAAGTTCCAGCAGTTGGCTTCTGCCATCAAGTACTGCCACGACTCAGACCTCGCTCACAGGGACCTGAAATGTGAGAACATCCTTCTCGACAAAGACCTGAATGTCAAGTTATCAGACTTTGGCTTTTCCAAACCCTTGTCTCGGGATGAAAATGGGAGAACTATTCTCAGTAAAACCTTCTGTGGGTCTGCGGCATATGCAGCCCCTGAAGTGCTGCAGGGCATTCCTTGCGACCCCAAGATTTCTGACATATGGAGCCTGGGTGTCATCCTCTACACAATGGTCTACGCGTTAATGCCCTTCGATGATTCTAATGTTAGAAACATGATCTGTGTTCAGAAGCAACACAGGATTCCCTTCCCCAAATCAAAATACCTGACTGCAGAGTGCAAGGACCTTATTTACCACTTGCTCCAGCCCGATGCTGCTCAGAGGCTGTGTATAGATGAAGTTTTGAGACACTCATGGCTGCAGACTCCAAAATCCCAAATCCCCACCTCTCCGCCAGCTGCAGAAATTGGTGAGTGTTCCCAAAGCCTGCATGAGGAAAAGCCTGAGCACAACCAGGAAGCCAAAACCAATTTGGCAGAACAGGAAGGAGAGATGGGAAATGGATCTTCTTAAAAATCGGTCTAACTTGTGGACTGCTGGTTGTCAACTTGAGCTGCTCTGAACCTTTTAAGAAATAGTCCTCGTCTTTTGCTTTATAAAGTACAGAAACATAAAATACAGTGCATCTGCTGAGCTGAACGAACACTGCTGTCCTAAAAGACCTGTCTCTGATATGGGGGGACCAGAAGTTACGGTCAAAAGCACATCAGAAAACTTTCAGGTCACAGTGCTGCTGACTGACACTTGCACCTCTCACACGTTTCTCACGTTTCTGATTACACCAGCTGCAGAATTCAGTAAGTAACGGTGCAGGTTATTAGGAAGTGTGAACTGATGTCTGGAACCGCATGCATGCTTTTTTCACAACGTAACATTTCTCTTGACAGGTCCACTGTACGCTCAGGAGCATCGGTTTGAACTCCACTTACATTAAACAGAAGCCCTCTAAAATTCTGGGTCGTGTCTCAATATATACAGGGTTATATCCTCTCTTCTGCAAAGCACAAGACCAGAGAAGTTTGACAAGCAGGAGGAAAGTCCAGTCCAACCTTTTAGGAAGGCTTACCACGTTTTATAAATAGATCTATCTGTACAGAAGTGTATTTAAACGCAAGGCCATCTTAAAAAAAGAGAAATACATCTTTAAAAAGTTATCGCTGTTTTCTAAGAGTCCAGACTCTTCTCTGCCACTGCAGGAAGCATCCTTACGACACAGCAGCCCCGTGTAACACATCCGTGCAGTTCAGAGGGAAGTTATACCACAGCAGGAGATACTTTGCCTCCGAAAAGCACATCACAAAGCTACTTCAGCCACACAGTCTAGACCCGGCCCCAGATCTAGTAACTGCTGCTTTCTGCTCTGGCAGCAGAACCTAGACACCCTCACTACCGACGGCTCACAACACCCAGCTTGCAGCCAGCTGAGCACAGACAGTTTGCTACGGCCTTGCTGATGACTGGAACATTTAGAAGAAATCAGATGCCTTCCTTCTTTTCGGAAGCTGCAGTAAATTGTCTGTGATCGACGTAGTGTCTTGAGATACTGGTGTCTGAGACACTGTCCTAGACTGCGGGGTGCCCGTGGGTGTCTGAGGCCCGCTTGCTGGCGTCTTGTAGCCAGGCGTTCCCGTGTGGGCCGGGGAAGGAGTATAGCTGGCTCGCAGGGCTTTGTCAGTGTATTTACTTGCAGTCCTGTTTACCAGTCGCTGCAACGCCGGTGACATAGCTGGGCTGAGTCCTTTTGGAGTGAGGCTGCAATAGAAAAGACAGTTTTAAAAGATTTTACAGTAACAATTTGTCATTTATCAGGAATACTATCGATGCTTCTGCAGGAGAGCTTGGTGTCCGCTCCCTCCACCGCCCAGACCCACTGGCTGCAGAAGTCCTCCTGCAGGTAAATGCAGCCTGTCTCTCTAGAGAGAGAAGTGATGGAGAAACATCTAACACCCCTCCTCACCGTGAGCAGCTCTGCCTGCCTTTTCCCTTTGAGCCTGTGCTGTCCTTCCTGTGACCCAGCCAAGCAAACCGGATCGCGTCTCAGCGCAGCGAGGCAGGACACTGATCGGGTGCGCTGCTGGGTGGCGTGGGGCAGAACAGTAACGCTCACCAGAGGGGGTACCAGGAACAACCACCGCACACCTTCCCTTGGGAATTAAGTTCCTTCTTAAAGCTTTTGGCTTGCCTGCACCTCTTGTGCTCCCCGCACTCTTCTCACTCCTCGCTTTCTGCGTATGTTGATTTACACCTCATCAGAAAATACCCTTCCCCAATTCCGCTGTCAGAACAGAAGTCTCACCTGGCCAAGTTTTCCGTGACTTTTCGAAGAGCCTCCTGCTTCTTTGCTCGGTTTTTAGCTGCCACTTCATTGGCCATCTTGAGGCCTAACCTCTCACGACGCCCAGGCTCCAGGATCTGTAAACACATCACGTAGGTTATTTGCCAAGGCACTAGTATGAGTGCTGTGTAAGGGAGACAAAGCGCCTCCACGGTTGGATTGCAGCTGACGAGGACCTAAACTGGGGAGGAGCGGGATCAGCCCGCTCTTCTCTGCTGCTACATAAAAGCCAGAGAGGACACGGAGACCTTCAGCCTGACTTTGCAAGTAACAAAAATGGTAGAACCAGTTCACTCAAGGAAGCAGCCATTACCTCTGGCATTTCCTCCCTCCTGCTGTCTCTCGTAGACAAACAATGTCACCTGTGTCTTGCCTAGCCTGGCCCATAGCCAGCCGGCTCTCAGGCAAACACAGCCACAGCTAAACACAGCAGGAAAACCAGGCAAGGACTTTGACGTCTGACAAAACGGAGGCACACACAGAAAATTACACCTTTCTTAAACTAGGAATCTCAGACAACTCACATTCAATGCCACCAGCAGGAGACAGGTGGCATGCAGGGTCAGGTGCTTTTCGCAAAGCCAGAGTACCTTCCCTACCCTCAAACGATACAGCTGCCTCAGACCCTGACAGGCAGAAGATCAAGACAGAAGAAAATCTTCTAATTTCTGCCCGTTAGTACATTAAAATCAGAGAAACCAGGTGCCTCTCCAGGTTCCTCCAAAAGCCCCTTCATCTGGTCCCATCACTGAACTATGAGTTTCACTCTCTCGCCAACTGTGTGTTCCACCTCAGGCACCTTCACAAACTAGCTTTCATGTGGATCCACGTCCACCTCCACCCTCCGAGCAGAACCTAGGTTATTAGTCTCAAGGACTGGAACGCAGCCCGGAGGTGTGTCACACGTCCCACAACAATGTTAATCTGTTAGTTACTTGCTTGTCTTTTCTCTTCTTAGTCCACCCCCCCAGAAAAAGAAGGACATCTTGACTCCTGACAGGAAATACCTTGAAAGCTGGTCCAGGTGTTCGGTCCACGTACGGCGTTTCCGACCCATCCAGACGCAAAGGGGTGGTTTCGATTTCACCCCACGTCATGAAAGGAGACTCATTCACACCTAAAAACAAATTTGTAAAGTCATATTCACGCAGGACGTTTGACTATTTGGCCAGTACACACACACACACACAAAAAAAAAACATCCGGAGAGCCAAATTCTGAAGTGCAGCAAATCAAGACACAAGAGCCCTTCTACTGCAGAGGAAATCACAGCCCATTTGAACAGTGACATGCTGTTCCCATTAAAAAGGCATGACCTTAAACTCCCAGGACTGCTTGTGGCCGTGACACCCTCTAGGTTACAACACCCAAGCTGTCCTTTCCATGTGTTTATTTTTCTATTTGGCATGCTTTTGCTTAGTGAAACTTTTTCTTTCTTGGTATGAAAGCTCCTTCAACATGGGGAACTATTTAAAAATAGGGAAATGAGTAACGTATGTAATAAGCCAAATGTACTCACAATTCACCTTGAGGTTAGCCTGTGCCAATCAGTGACAATATCTTGCCTAACAGAACCTATTCTGTAGTTGTAGCTGAGAGCCCAGCTAAGTCACGGGCTAGAAAATCCGGCTGTCCAGCATTCAGGAAAGGCATTAGGAAAGGAAGCACGCTCCGTATGCCATCTACAGGCTTCTCAGAGGAAAAGCCTCACTGTGCTCACCTTTTAGCACAGGGATAAAAGACAGGGAAAGCCACAGTGGTGAAGAACAGCTCAAAATTTGGATAATATATCTGAAGCAGAAGAAAATAACCAGTATATCCTAATGAAAGTATCGCAAAGCTAATCCATCCGAACGAATTCAATCTGTTACACACAAATGTATTGAGATGAAGAGAAGAAGTAGGAAGGAGGAAAATACCACGCTACACACCGTGAGGTCAGTGAGATACAATATATCCCGATAAGCTGGGCCCAATCACCACTCAACAAACTACAGGACACATGAACAGGAAAGCTCCCCACTTTGTAAAAGGACCAACTGAACTTGTTGGAAGGTTAACGTTTGAATTTCTGTCTTTAAGCAGTAGAGAAGCCTCACCCAGAGATTAAAAGAAAATAATAGCTGCACTGAATGCCAGGTGCAGGTTGCCTAGGATGGCTCACCCCTCTGGAGGATACCTGTGCAATGGCAGAGCAGCTTGCTCAGAGCCTCCGGTACTGCGTGACTTTTAATCACAGCATCAAACTGGCACACACGGTACACAAGTCACCAGCACGAGACATATACAGCCTTACCTCATCTAAACAAAAAATACTCCAGGGCTGAACAAACAGTACATCAACAGGTGCAGCAGCAGTCCTCTTAAACCAGGGGAGTAAGAAACAAAAAAAATCCACCACCACAAAAGACGCAACAACAACAAAAACTCTTACCAGGGGCAGGAGAGGGAGTAGTCACGAATCCGTATCCGTTCACTTTTGGAGACTCCTGGGGTATCAGCTCTTTCCCATCCGGTCCCACTTTGCCCTGTTTGTACTGAAATAATTAAAGACAAAGTCATTCATCTGCCTGTAGAGAAAGGTGCCAGTCAGCTGTATCAAGCGCGCACACAGTTCTCCTGGCTGACAAACAACATCAAGAGTGCAGTTCTAAAAGGCTTAGGTCAGAAGCAGTAAAATTATCCAACCTGAGCATTGAGGGCTGCAGCTTGCTGGAGCTGGGATTTGCTCACGGCTTGGCTAAAAGGGTCCTTCACAAAACGAGTGTTTCGATGGACAACTTCCCTGGGCTTCTTAAATGTATCCTCCTCATCACGTACACCTGAAAAAGCAGGAAGTCTTTCACAGAAGGGCTCAGGTACCACCAGCATATGATTTGGAACACACACAAAAAAAAAGATAAATTAAGATCAGGGTTTTTTTGGTTGGTTGGTTGGTTGGTTGTGGTTTTGTTTCATTTTTATTAAAGAAAACAGTCAACTATACTTTCTTTTCTCTACTTCACTTTTTCTGCAGAAATTATCAACTGTATATTTATAGCCAGAAAGGAAGCTAAAAAATGATGTAGTTTTCTATAATAACCAAGGGACCAAGAAACAAAAGGGGCATTCTTTGAGAAGCAGTGAATGAAGATGACCAAAAAATGCTTATGAATAAGATAAACCGAATTGGAAAGGTCTATGGTTCCTGTAAACAAGCACTTCTGTAACATGTTCAGTGATCATGTTCAGTGACAGAACATGCGCAAGCTTTGCAGTAAGAGGCAATTAAGCAAGATCCCAAGAACGGGGTGGGGCACAAAGGACTAACAACTGCACATCTCTGAGCTCCACAGAATAAATAGTGCAGTATCACCAGAAAGAGCTGCTCTGTCATCTACAGAAGTGCTATAAGCACTGTTTGGAGTCAACCCACCGAGACCAATGCATCTCCCGAGAGACCTCCATGCCTCACCTGTTGGATAATACATGAGGGTGTTTCGAGCAGTGTACTCCCAGGTTTCCAGCCCAGCTTTCACGTTCTCCAGAGCTTGCTGCTCTGCTGAAGGAAGTGCCAGGTTTTCATTTCGTCGCTGAAAGGTATAAAAAAAATAATATATATTAAAAAAAAACAGGTATGAAACAGACTCCTGCTATCTTTTAATCAGGCGTATACACCACTTGGAGAGCTCAATCACCAGCTCAGCTACGTGCCCTAACGCACTTCACACCTGCACAGCACGAGCTCCCTCTCTCTAGCAATTCGCACTTGAGAAAACATCCTGTCCCCCAGGTGAGCTTTGCAAACAAAAACTCCGTATGAAGTTCTGGTATAAAATCAAGTGAAGACTAAAGAAAGACTTCTCAGAAAGATTATGACAATTACATCTTGCAACAACACTTATAATGGTTCAAGTTTTTTCTCCAACCTAGTAATCAAAATTAAAATGAAGCCTTCATCACTAAAAAATCGAACAGCAAGACCTGCTATGTGTCTACTATAAAGGCAGTCCACAAGGCCAAAGAGAGTAACCTTGGGAGAATCTTTGTACTACCCCAGTCTCACACAAAATATATTAGCTGATATAACAAGTAAGAGAAGAGCAGAAACGGCTTGAATACTCAGAGAGTTGGTAAATTTTCCCATAGGAATACAGCTATGGAAGTATTTGCCATATTCACGCGGTTACCTGCATGCCGGTACCAGCGTAGCAGCATCACCAATACTTACAAGAAGCTAGCAGAATACAGTCAGCCACTGCTACAGTGGCTGGGGATGTTCTGCTGCCTGCCTTTTAATTCTGATTTAAAGCATTCTAGCCAAGAAGATGCACAAGGGTCCACAGAGGGCACCTGTACTGTAACAGGCTCTGAGGCTTCACATTAGCTGGGATTAAACAAAACAAAAAAACCACAACGGCAAACTTCACTCCTGTGTTAGTGCCAAACTTCATTAAAAAGGCGTAACAGCTCATATCCACATTGACACATCTGGCAACAGCGCGAGCTGCTCACTACTGATCTAGAAAGACTGACACGGCAGCCCCAAACAGCTCCTGCATCTCCCATTAAGCTAGCTGAGGAAGACAGCACAGCCAGCCACAGCGTGCAGTATTTTACATCAGCAGATGAACAGATTAGTACCGATAATAGACACAGGAAACTGAAATACAAAAAACGATCTATCTGCAAGTGATAAATGGCTGATGGACAAACACGAGGGACTGTACTTCAGCTGCTCGCTTTGATATCGCTGCTTCTGGAAGAGTGCCAGAACACTCACACGTGTACCTAGTGCTGGGCTTCACAGGCTCAGAGCCCCAGGCAGAGAGAGAGCTTCAGTGACTCACGTCACTTATGTCACCATGACTATCCTTGTATTACAGACGGGGAAAACAGGACCTCGAAACGAAGCAGTCAGCTATCACAGAAGCCAGAAAACTCAGGCTTAGCTCAGCTGTAGATGTGATCACTCCGTGCACCTGCTATTCAAAATCAAGTTCTTTCTATTCTAATTCAGTAATGAGTAATTCATCAGCCTAGTTCAACAGCCCCATATGCAAAACCAATGAACGTTATTTACATTAGGTTTTGAAAACAAAAAGACACTGTACTATTTAATCAAACAAGAAATACAGGAAAAATGGCGTTTCCGCGTTGTGCCATTATGGAAGAGCAGAGATACACCTGAGCCATATCCTTACCTGGGTGTACTCCTCTTCCGCGTTGTACAGCCAAGCATGCTTGACTTTCTCCTTCTCTTTGGCCACTTCCATGATCTGCTCAAATGAAGCATTATCTTCACTCGTGTGTTTTGCTAAGAAGCTGTCCAAATTGGGAAGTGCATCTTTATCATCTTTTTCTGCTTCTCCTAACAAGAGGAGGGAAAAAGCCTGAGAAAGGTTAATACCTCCCTTTCTATATGAGACCTACACATAACTCGTAATCCCTTCTGAGAGCTAGCCTTCTACTGACCCACTAATAACTAAACCTAGTGAAAAAAGTATACGCATGCAGCATGGTATAGTATTATTTTTTTAGAAGATATAACCAATTTTCACATAAAGGGTTTTATAGCATTTATAGCTATTTGTGTTAAAAGGAAAACGTACAAGTGGACAGCTGCTAGCAAACATCTGTAGTACACTATACAAATATCTCTACCCCTGCCATCATTGCCTATTTTCAATCTATAATTTCAGGTGACACAGGAAAAAAATACTGCTTTCAAAGAAATCAACTGAATTCAGAATTTACAACGCCCTAAAGAGACCCATAACTGATAATTCACACACCTGATATGAAGCATTGCATCTAGCCCAACTTCCAAGTGATCATTTTCACTTACTTAGAAGGTTAAAAGAAACTTCTTGAACATTGGCTAAATACCCAAACCTTCCCAGGAGACAGAGCTCACAAACATATTTTCCTGCTGCTGAAGAATTCAGCTACAGGAACATCATTCTCCTACCTTCCTCTGCAGCTTTGATGCCAGCTTTGGATTTACTCCCCAGGGGAAGACCACCTGGATGCACTTCTGGGGTTTCAAATGTGGCTGGAGTAACATCTGAGACAGAAACAAGAAGGTTCACACGGTTACCAGAGCACAGAACAGGACATCCGCTGCGATGTCTTGCACCACAGCATGGGTCACATACCTAATACTGAACAAGATTTTGCTCTAAGATTTTTTTTCCTGCTGAGAAAAATACACAGGAGAGCCAAGGCCCCGTGTATTTGCCATCCTATGTATAGCTTTAATCAGAAGCAGCAGCGCGAGCTTGTTAACAAACATAACCCAGATGCTGCTGGCACCTATGGTCGGGGTGGAAAGGAAGCCACTTGGTGACATGTGTTCTTTTGCCATGAGAAGTCTGGTTACCTAAACTGTGCAGCTACAGCACCTCCAGACACCGGGCTTTAGTATAAAACATAGCTGAACTCAAAGTGAAAGCAAACATACAATAAGGCATCAGATGCCTGCTACGTAAACCTCTGACAATGAACTTTGAACAACTTCCATCCTAAATATAGCAAAATCTTCTTTACCTACGTTTGCAACAAAAACCCCTAAAACTATAATAACAACTGAGAACATAGCCCAGAGCTCCTGATACTGTAATATTGAGAGTCAGAACATGTAACTTTCCCTGGAGCACACGAGACTGACAAAATGTGGCTGAGTTATGGTTACTCTGCAGCTGTTTCCAACCCCACTCCCCCAACAGCACTGCTTCTAAAAGGCATTGTTAAACACGTCAGGGAGAAATTCAGCACCAGTCAGCAGACACTGGCTACTGCTGCTAATAAATAAAACCAATAGCCCCGGCGGGCGGTTCTTACACGGCACAGGGGTGTCCCTCGACGACCTGCCCAGCGAGGAGCCGAACTTAATAGCGATTTGCCTCATCTTCTCCAAGTCACCGTTTTCCTCAGCCTCCAGATATTCCTTCTGCGCTCGCAGCTTCTCCACGTCGGGAAAGAAATCCCGCTGAATGATCTTCTCTAAACTCTAAAAGCAGGGAGAAAACACAGCTCAACGGACCGCGGGGACCCCGGGGGAGGCCGCGCACGGGCGCTGGGGCCGGGCCCGGGCTAGGCCGCGAGCACCCGGCGAGGCAGCGAGCGGGGCCGGCCGCTCCCGCCGCCCACCTCGATGTACGCGTCCTCGTCCAGGATCTTCTTAGGGGCCGGCCGGGCCGCCGCCGCCTCCCTGTCGGCCGCCACGGGCACCAAGGCCCCGGCGGAGGCCGCGGGAGCCGCCGCCATCATGGCGCCTCCTCAGCCGCCGTAGCCGCCGCGCGGTGACGTCACGGCGCCCCCTGGCGGCCCGTTGCCGTGGCAACGGCGCGGCCCGGTCCTAACGCCCACCCCCCAGCCGCGGCCTGAGGCCTACCCGGGGCGCCCCCCGAGCGCCGTGCCCCGAGCCGGGCCCGGGAAGGGCCGTGCCGCCTCGCCGCCGTCCTCCCGGCTGCCCCGACCGCAGGGGGCTCCGGCTGGGGGCTCCTGGGTGCCCTGCAGGCCCAGCGCCGCGGCGGACGCCCTCTTCTGGTGCCGCCACTTGGCCCGGCGGTTCTTAAACCAGACCTGGAAGTGTAAAACAAGAAGTGAACGCCTGCTGCAGTCAACGCGATTCCCCACAGAAACTTTCCACCACAATAAATGTAATAGAGTGTAATCAGCCCTCCCCGATGGATGGCATACATAAGGGACACAGGCTCAGATGGGGGGCAGGAGCACGTCCATGTTTGTATGGGTGATTCTGTGACAGGGTGCGTTTATGGCACCAAAAGCCAGAATAAATAACCCAGCCAAGCAGTTTTGTACTCTTCCATTACTTGCCAGACCTAAACTGTGTTTTGTCAAATACCCAATAAAGGTTTTACACTGAAGCCCTGCACCTGCAGCTCCCAAAAAAAGGCAGTGCAGTGCCTCAGTCTGTGTTCCCGGGGGTGACAGCAGGCAGAGAGGCACAACGCTCCTCCTGGCACCTCACAGGGCTGCAGGACCTCACCTCCACCCTCTCCTCCTTCAGGTGGATGCGGTTCGCCAGGTGCTCTCTGGTGATGACGTCCGGGTACTGGTTCTGGTGGAAAAGCGTTTCCAGGGCCTGCAGCTGGTCCTCGGTGAATATGGTGCGATGGCGACGCGTGCGGCGCTGGATCTGCTGGAAAGCCTGCAGCTCGCTCGGGCTGCCCTGGGGACTCCTGCAGGCTCTGGCTGCCCAGTGAAGCAGCCGCATGGGCCAGGGGAACCTGGCGTCTGCAGGGAGAGGGACGGTCAACAACATGGGGACATGGGGCTAAAACACAGCCCTGGGTCAAGGCAGGTCAGGCAGGACTGCATCCACACCTGTGAGGGGGAAGGAGTACAGCCGGCCAGCTGGCATGGATGAAAAGCTGCACAATCACGATGCAAGCTGAGAAGGGCTTAGGGCAGCACTCTGGGAAAAGTGTGCAGGCAGGGAGCACTGGTGGTGTTTTCCTTGTTTACTTGCCAATTACACAGTGGCCAGCTCCAGAAAATGACTGGAAACTTACAGAGCGTATAGAAGTTGTGACTCCATCATGACTTGGAGGATTTTTTTATTATTATTATTATTTTTTTCCAGATGCAGCAGTTTCACTAGATGTAACCAAAAATATCTTTCCATTAAAGGACAAGTGAGGTTTCCAAGGGTGGGTTGCATCAGAGCTCAGGCACAGCTCTGTGCTCTGGCAGCATGGGGCCCCACACTCCCTGGAGAACTTCCACCCCTAGAAGGATCAGCCTCTCAGTGTGTTTTACAATAACACAGCCATACCTGGTGATAAATAGCACCTGTTGTTTTTAAAACCCTGGCAGCATTGCAGGTGAGGTGCCTGCTCTCACCAGCCATGCTGAAAATGGATCCAGCAGTCTGAGGAAGCCAAGTTGGCACTGTGTCAGGCCACGCAGTGCCACATCATCACACAATGCCCAGCATTTTCCCCCTACCCAGTGCAGCACCAGCCCCTCCACAAGCTGCACGCAGCGCATCAACCCCAACCACTCACCCAGCCAACTCGGAGAGTCCTTCAGGGGCCGGGCACTCGTGTGGGAGCAGCAGCAGCAGTTGCAACCCGCACCTTCCAGCTCTTCCTCCTCCTCCTCCTCTTCCTGCAGGTTGCTGGCTGTGATGGCCTCCAGCTGGCGCAGTCCCTTGGGCGTGCAGTCCAAGATGCCCCCCAGGCAGAGCGGGACCAGGACCTGGGAACTCCTCTCTGCCGGGCTGGAGAGGATGTTCTCGATGCTGAACGAGCACTGCAGACCTCTCCTGCTCGAGCTGGTGTCTGGTGCTGTCTCTGCAGACATCCTTGGCCGGGAGCAGTGGCCGTGGGAACAGGAGCTCACGCTGAGCAGGGTCTGTTCTCTGTGCACTGACTCTGGAGTGGGGTCTTGCAAGGAAAAAGGCAGCTTACATAGCCTTCAAAGCAGACCAGTGAGGCTATCCAGAATCACTGCTTTGTCCCAGAGTTTCAAGTGACTGTCATTCTTGCAGCAGAGTTTTTATTTTATACACATGTGCACTTTTTCTCCCTCTAACCTAACTGCTCTATGACTGAAGCCACCTAAATATATATGGAGAGATATAATCCTTTTGGAAAGAAAACCGTAAACCCCCTTGTGAATGAAATAAATTCTAACTAATCTTGGCGGCTTTGTGAAGGGTTAGTGTGGATCTAAGATTTAGCTAATCCCACAAAAATGACTCCAGAAGGAAATCTGATTTCTCCATCTCGGGTGTAGATTTGAGGTGGTTATGATCTCCATTGTGCCGGAGCCTCCAATTCAGGGCAGGGGGAGGACAGCCGTTCCCAGCCCAGAAATGGACCAGAGGATTAACTCCTTAAAAGAAGCAAATTATCCCTTTCTCTGGCCAAATGAAAGCTTTCCCATCAAAAGAGAGCTGTCATATCATACAATATGAGAGAGAATAGAGTTCAGCTTAATAAAAAGTCATTTTTAATGATAGCATAGCCTTGGCTGCACCAGAACTCTCTGCAAAAGTTGATTTATTTTCTGCTGAGAGCAGAGAAATTGTGTTTTCCCTTCTTCTCCTTTCCCCCCACCTCCACTGCCCTAATCAGAGTAATAATGCAGATGCTTTGCATATATCTAACATGCTCTTTGTCAGGATTCAAATCCCTTAATAAATTAGATACGTGGCAGCTCACGGCAGCGCGGTGGCATACAGCCACCTCCATGCAGCTGTCTGTGAGGGGACCCGCAGGCCATGTACCCGCTTGGTACTTGGAGGTGATGGAAGGGAAGGGCACTGTCTCTTCATGCACGTAGGTGGCCCTGCCACAGCTCATGGGGAAATGTGGCCACGGTACCACAGCTGACATTGCAGAATACCAAGGGCAAGCCCAAAGCAGCCAGAGCCAGGCTGGCCAAGGTCAAGTGCTTACAGAAACAGATTGGCCAAGCAGGATGTGCAAAATGTCATCTGGGGCATCCCTCTTACTGAAAACCCTCCTGAGGGTCAGGCCAGACACAGCTAAATACTTCTAAAACCTGGTGGCCCAGAATTTAACCACTGACTGTAGTGGAGCAACAAGACTTCTGCAAAATTCGTTGGTTCAGTTACCAACTTCTGCCAGAAACGGGACCTCTGGGGAGGCGATATCCAAGAGTGGTCTGGGACTCATCACAGATGAGGTTCTCGTGCCGGGCCTTCTAAGAAAAACCAGCCAGGGCTGGTGGGCACAGTCTCTTCAGGAGAGGGGAGACCTTCTGCATCAGCCTAGTCTGAAACACTTCAGCATTAGAGATGTCCTGTTTCTTACAAGGGCTCAGTCTCAAGCACAGCATTTTTGTCAGAGCTGCCACAGCTCTGACATGGGGGAATCACATCATGGGGGAAAGAAGGGGCTTTGTAATCACGAACAGCATAGGTACCTCTAATTAAACTGGTGGTGATGAAAAAGTGCTTGGGCTCATGACTAAAATAAGTAGCTGGAGCTAAAACAGGGAACCTGTGTTTGAGCTCAGGCTGCTTTGGAAAGTTTAAACCTGAGTTTTCTTGTCCTCAGTGTTGCTTAAGCCAAGAGCTAGTGAGGCTTTGGGAACTCACCGAGGGAGCACTTGTGCTTGGTATTTCTTGGCAGGGGAGGTAAGGCACCAGTCACACTCCTGGTATGATGAGGAGACATATGAGTGAGAGCTGTGAAACTCCTGCACATCAAATGTCCATGTGGCACCTCATGGAAATGGGACCCTGTCCTCAGGTGGTCCCCATCTCTGGCCCCCTTCTTTTCTCTTTTTATTTATTTATATATATATTTTTTGTCTTCCACTGCCAGGAAGGGATGACAAATTGCTTTTCTACCCTCAAATCTCTTTAGAAATCTCACTTAAAACAGTATTTTTTCTTCCATCCCCCTGTTTTGCTTCTCCTTCAGCTGGCACAGGGGATGGCATGAGGACAGGTCCTGCTCCCCACACCGTGCTGCTGCGGGGCAGGCAAGCATGGCTTGGGCAGGTGCAGGATGCGACCCGGCCTGCTCTCAGCTGTGATAATCATACGGCCGAAGCAGATTAATTCTCATTCCCCATCCTGCACAAAGGATGTCTTTCCCTGGCCTCCTCGGCCTGGCCCTGCCTTCCCACCACACATGCACTTAGCCTATTAGTATCTCCGCTGATTGCTTTCTTTCATTTCTCCCGTACCTTTCACTTCAGAAAATGGATTGGTAATACTTCTTTTATCAAAGAATTATGGGATTTAGGACCCAGATCTTACAAAGAGACTTTTGATAGCTCCTGGTAATCAAATCCCAATCGGCAGACACTTCTCTGCACCCTGTTACCAGAGAGGAATAAAGGAAAGGGATTACTGATGTTCTGTTTACTGAGCCTCTGAGAGATAGGATCGCTGGGCTATTTCATATTAGAAAAGGGAAGGAAAATAAAACAAGAAAAAAAAAAAATGCAGACAAGGGAGGACAATATAGATAAAGATAAAAAGTAAAGAAAAAGGCTCTTATCATTTTCTTATTGGTTAAGGAGATTCCAAAGCCATTATAGAGGATTAGCAAAAAGGTTAATCTGCTTTAGCCGTTTGCTTGTCAAAAGTGAATTTACAGGGGTTGAAAATCCTTCCTATGGCAAAACCTGAAAAATCCTCTTCTTCCTCCCTGACCCCTTCCTTCTGCAGGCAGCACAAGGGGAAAGGGAATCACAGCCTCAGAGACCCTGAAACATAGGAGCCCCTTCCCTTGCCTGGGTGCAGGCACCATGGGCAGGGGGCTCTGCTTAGGCAGCACATTCCCTGATTCTTCACCGCAGTGCTGGAGAGGGGAAGGAGTCGGTCTGTGGGTGCAAGCATCCTCCTGTGCTGCCCTGATTTACTGGGCGGAAATCCAGGGATGTTTTGATGGTTTATAATAGCAGCAGTGAGGGCAAACCTGGCCCCGTGGCTGGCTTTGGACTTCCAGGTTAATGTCTAGAGCACACCAGAGCTGGCAAACATAGCTGAAAACTACGGTCTGTCGGTTTCCAGATGCAGTGCTCTCCTGGGAGCCACATCTTGGCGTCCTGCAAGCCGTGCTCTCCTGGGTGGCTGATGCAGCCATCACTCTCCTTAGTGCCTCTGCAGGAAGCAAAGCAGGAAAAAACACTCCTGCAGGGTCAAAACCAGCAAGGAGCAGCATCCCGGGGAAGCAAGCAGATGAGCTCACCCCATTCCTTGTGATGGAAGGTCCCTTTGCTGTTGACAAGATGGTGGCACGGGTTGAGGTTAGAGCTGGCACACATATCTGCCAGTGATTTGGGAACCATGGTGAGCAAGGCAGAAAGCAAAATCTATGGATGATATTAAATGACTTGGTTAGACTCCAAGAACCTGCTGCCGCTGACACGTGTGTCCTCCGTGGTATGGGGCAATGGGAGAGGCGGCTGTGCCAAGCGGAGGTGTTGGGCTTTGTGTGCAGGACACCTCAGTGCCTCCTCTGGCAGCACCTCAGCCTTGCCCAGCTCCCCTCCAGTCTTTCCAGGGTTCATTCGTCTGCCGACTACGGAAACCGCTCCAGATGTTGTTGTTTTAAGGCCAAAAACTTGTAGGCAGGTGAAGTGAGAACACGCTTACCCTTCTGTCTCACCTCTACTTTTAAAGCAAACACACCGCTTTTTGCATGATGATGGTGTGGCTGCGGCTAAGGGACAGAGCAGGCGAGAAGGCGGATTTCAGGGGGAATCGCTCCGGGAAAGCCCAGGACTGGCAGCATGGGTCCGGGAGCAGCTCCAGCACTGGTCCCGCTCGGTGCTCACCCGTGGGACAACCCCAGAGCCTGCCGACACCATGCACCCGACCTGGGGAAAAATAACAAAATAACAAAAAAACAAACAAAAAAAACAAAGGGAAAGCCAAACCACAAACAACCCAAAGGAAACAAACAAGAAGGTGACACCCAACAAGAAACAAACCCAGCAGAGGAGAAGCCCAGGGCAAGCATGACGCCGAAGAGCCCGACTTGTGACACCCCAAATCTCCTAACCCCAAAACTCCCAACCCCAAGTCTCCTAACCCCAGACCTCCTAACCCCAAATCTCCTAACCCCAAAGCCCCAACCCCAAGTCTCCTAACCCCAGATCTCCTAACCCCAAATCTCCCAACCCCAAACTCCCAGCCCCAAGTCTCCCAACCCCAAACCCCCCAACCCCAAGTCTCCTAACCCCCAACCCTCCCAGCCCCAAAGCCCCCCCCGGGCCGGGGAAGCCGCGGTCCCGCAGGCGGGCGCTAGGGGGGGCTGCGGCGCGGCCGCGCGGAGCCTGCTCGGGGCCTGTCCGCGCCATGGGGGCCGAGCGGGAGGCGCGGGCCTGCGCCGCCTTCTACGGGGCGCTGGGGCACGGCGGGACGGGGCGGGCCGCGCTCTGCTGCCTGCGCTGCCTCCGGCTCTTCGCCGGGTAAGGGGCTTCGGGGGGACACGGGGGGACACGGGGGGCAGGGTTGGGACGTGCAGCGAGTGCGGCCGGGAGACGGGGACGTCCCGGGCTGGGGCACCCCCATTCCACAAGGAGAGAGGGTACCCCCACCCCGACCTCCTGTAGCGTCAGGGTACCCCCACCCCAAGCCCACACCACACCAGGGCACCCCCACCACAACCTCTCACAGCATCAGGGTACCCCCACCCCAAACCCCTATCACATCAGGGCACCCCCACCCCGACCTCCCATAGCATCAGGGTACCCCCACCCCAACCCCCATCACGTTAGGGCACCCCCACCCCAACCTCCTATAGCATCACGGTACCCCCACCCCAAGCCCACACCACATCAGGGCACCCCCACCACAACGCCCATCGAGCAGCTGTAACCCCCATCACGCTGGGGTGCCCCCCACACTCCCCCCCATTGCACCCCCAGCCCGAGCTGGGGCACCCCAACTCGTCCCCGTACCGTCGCAGGAGCACTGCCAAGAGATGCCGGGACAAGCACCTGGAGGAGGCCCTGCTGCTGGCGCGGGCGCTGAGCGAGGAGCTGCGGGCGCTGGGCGAGGCGGAGGCACGGCCGCTGCTGCGCTGCGTCCTGGCTTTCCAGCTGGAGGCGAGCGGCAGCTCCAGCGCCTTCCACAAACTGGAGCAGGTCTGTAACACAGCGCCGGGCAGAGGAAGGTCAAGCTGCGGATCCAGAGCAGCCAAAGCTGCCCTAAAAGCACGTCGCAGCTCGTGTTTCTCGGGGGTCCGGGTGGGTGGCTGACTCGGGGGTCTCTCTGCAGATCGTGACCCAGCTGGCGGTGGGCCAGGAGGCCCTGCTGTCCCAGGAGGTGGGCGCGTTGCTGGCCGGCCTGGCGCCGCACGGAGAGGTGAGAGCACCCGGCACGTGGGGTGGCCCTGGTGCTGAGACACCCCAGATTTGGGAGCATCACACATGGGGACCGGCTACAGGAGCTCTTGGGGTGTGAGGCAGCTGGGCGGGGAGGGCCTGTGTGCAGGAATCAGCCGTGCTCTGCAGCACACCAGCCATGCTGCCTCAGGGTTCAGCACCAGAACCTGCCGCTGGCCAGTTTCCTGCAGGGGAGGGACTGGGAACTGTGGGGGAGCTTTGCTTGGAGGCTTCTCCCCAAAACACCCACACCACGGCTGCTGCCATTGTGCTGGGTGTGAAGGGTGTCTGTCCTTCTGTCCCCGCAGGTGCTCTCTCCTGAGGACCTCCAGGCAGGTCAGTCTCTGCTCCTCTTTCCCAGGAGCTTCTCCCAGCCCCTGCGCCGTGGTGCCAGGAGGGACAGGGACCGATGCCGTGCCCTCACCCACAGTGTGCATGTTCATCGAGGAGAGCAGCCTGGGCAGGGACCACTGGCGGCAAAACCTGGCCCTGCTGCTGCAGCGCCTGGCCGCCACCTTGCGCTGCGTGCTGCAGAGCCAGCCGGCACCGAGCAGCACCTGGGGCTACCTGGCCGTCAAGGTAGGAGCCGTGTCGGGGGGAGAAGGAGTGGCCAGGGAAGCCAGGGGTTTGCATGTTCTTCAGAGACAGGGGATGCTTGAGGCCATCCCTGCAGACCCTCTCCCTTCTGGTCCTCCAGGCCTGCCTCCAGCTCTTCCAGGCGCTGCCGAAGGACGTGGCCCCTCTGGCATGGAGTGCAGCAGCAAAGAGTGAAACCCTGCAGAGCATCCTGGGGCTGCTGCTGGAGGTGGTGGCAGGGAAGGTGTGTGTGAGCCTGGTGGCACTGGGGGACAGCGCTGTACTCCTGGTTCTTTCCCTGTACCTGAGGAGACACTACAGCGTCTGGGGATGCCCTGTAGTTGGCCACATGTGTCACAGGGGCACAGAGGCAAGGGTTATGCGTGTGTGTTGTTTTTCATGTGATATTTTGAGCTGTGCCTTTCCCTCCCCTTCTGAGCTCAGGTCCCGAACAAGGACACGCAGCTGCTGGCAGGCACCGCGCTGAGCATGCTGGTGAACACAGCCCCGCAGCCCCAGAGCGGGGCCAGCGCCGCACTGACCCTCTTCCTGCTAACTGACCAAGGTGTGTGCTCCTCCCTGAGCTGGGAACCACCTCGCTGGGTGGGCAGCAGGGACAGGCGTGCTGGGCGAGAGGGGATGGAGGGGACAATGCCACTCACCGGCAGTCAAAGCCAGATTGCTGCTATGTCCCCCTCTTGTGGTGCAGGAGTCCCATATGCCACGGTCACTCTGGGACAAGGCGAGCCAGTTTGGTCATGGATGAATAATTGGCTTTGGGTCTTTCCCCCAGTTAACATGGCCGTTTTCAACCAGGTGTAAGGGAGCTGAGGTTTGGGGAGCTGGTGGTAGAAAACCCCAGAGTCTTGGATCCAGCCGGGCTGGAGAGGCTGGTGCTGAGCAGAGGCCTGCTGACGTGCTGCAAGGGGAACATCCTCAGCTGCCGGCTGGACAGCCTCACCCAACAGGTAGGAGAGCTCGCACACAGCACCCCGGGGTTCGGAGCCCCTCGCCCGGCTCTGCTTTGGCAGCCACCAGTGGGTGTTTGGGGTAAACCCCCTCCCGATGTAGCAAGCCCACAGCACCTCACACAGCCTGAACCTGGGGCTGATCTCCCAAAGCAGCACAGAAAGCTCACACTGAGCTGCTGGAACAGCAGAGCAGTGCCGCGGTCTTGTGTCCTGTGATGGGGTTTTCTTACCCCAAAAGCCTGCACCTACCCACTCACCGATGGGCTGTGTTCCTGCAGGCATGCCTGCTGCTGGACGTGCTCTTCCCCGCTGTACGTGCCCTGAACAAGGAGCAGAAGGACTGCCACTACTACTGCTTCCAAGGTAAGGGACGTTGACCCCGCCACGGCAGAATACTGCTGCTAAGGCTGTTAACACCTGCTCCAGCCCACCAAATGTGAACCTCCCTGGCTGCTGTACGTCTGCATGGGCTGGCTGCGAAGTACTCCCCTTGTGCCCTGTTCCCCAGCCTGGGTGGGCTTTGCCACACGTGGTGGCTGCACCGGTGTGTCTGCTTTTCTGCTTTCAGTCCTGGCACTGTGGCTGCGGCGCCTGCAGGAGAACCTGCCTGAGCTCTGGCACCTGCGGGGGGGCCGCATCCTGGCAGAGGACACCGAGCTGCTCCAGCAGCTCACCCAGCTGGTGTGGGACAACGCTGAGACCCCGGTAAGGCTGCAGTGTGCACCCCCAGCACCACCATGGCCAGAAACAGACCTTTCTTTGCCTAGCTCAGCTTGTCCTGCTGCGCATACACAGCCCTGCCCTGCCCAGGCAGGGACCTGGGTACCCCTGCTGCAGCAGGGCTCTGTCCCTGGGCATCGCCTTCCCCATGCAGCAGGGCAGCCCCAGCTGACCAAAGAGCTCTGGTCCACATCTGCTGGCTCATCTCCTGCTGTCCCCACCTGGATGAAGCGATGCCCACCTCCTTAACCACCTCCTTGGTGCTGAAAGTCTGTGGCCATGGGAAAGCAAAGAGTCTTCTAAAGCAGAAAGAAAGAAGGAGGGAACCACACTGACCTCTCTTGGTTACCATCCTTCCCCCCAGGTGGAAGGGGTGTCCGAGTTCATCCAGAGCTCCTTTCGACTGCTCCTGGAGATCTACGACCTCGAGTGCCAGCACTTCAAGGACCAGGAGAGACCCCTCTACCGACACATGCTGCAGAGGGCGGTCTCGATGCCGTGGCAGATCAAGGCCAGATATGTGCCGCTGTGTGCCATCGTCCCCTACGTGGGCAGCCAGCAGGTAGGGAAGGTGGAGCTCCCTGCTGTACGGAGCCTTTGGGCTGGCAGGGCAGCGTGCGGAGGTGGCAGACGGGACATCCCTCAGGTGCTCCTCACAACCATCGCCGGCCTTTCCCCCAGGTGCTGGACACGTACCCGGACCTGCCGCAGCACCTCCTGAACTGCTTGGCCACCAACCACCTGTGCCCTGTGGCCACCGAACTCTACAGGGTGCTGGTGCGGCAGCAGCGCTCCGAGGGACCGGGGGGCACAGAGGAGGCCCTGGCTGAGCGGTGGGCGCAGTGCTGGCTGCCCCTGCTGTGCCAGGCGCTCCGCTCACCCCTGCCCATCCTGCAGAGCAACACTGCCAACCACCTCCTTGTCTGGACGCTGCGACAGCTCCCGGCCACCCACGCACTGCTGGCTGCCCGATTTGATGGCCAGGATGCGGCCGCGCTCCGGGCCTGGGTGTCGCTGCTGCGGGCGCAGAAAAGCATCACGGGGACCCTGCCCCTGCAGGGCGAGGCGCTGGCACGGCTCCGCACCTGCCTGCGGGCCCGCGAGGAGGGCGTGCGGCTGGCGGCGCTGAGCCTCCTGTGCTGCAGCCCCAGCAGCGGGCAGGCCCTGTCGGGCACCGAGGAGCAGCTGCTCCGGGAGTTCCTGCCCCTCAACCTCACCGGCGACACCTCCGCCTTCCGGCAGCTGCTGCAGGCGGCCGTGAGGAAGGCGCTGGTGCGGCTGCGGGACAGCGCGCTGGCCCGGCTGCGAGGGAAGGTGCCTGTGGAGCCGGGACAGGAAGCGGGGCAGCTGGACCAGGCTGTAGGTGAGGAGGCTGCTGCGGCACCTCCAAGCGGTCCCCAGGGCTTTGCAGGTGGCTGCCACAGTGCTGCACGCTCTCCCTGCAGGCTTTGTGGAGTGGTTGCTGCAGCTCAGCGTCTCCTCACTGACCCCCGGGGCCAACTACCAGAGGAAGAAGACGGCTCTGCTCCTCCTGGCTGCCGTTCTGGAGACCTGCACAGACACCTGGAGCCCCGAGAGGAAGAAGGGCCAGCCCCCACGTGAGTAGGGGCAGCACACCCAGAGCATCCCTGCAGATCTCGGGGCGCTCCTGGTCGTCCCCAGCCCACCACCCGCTGTCCCCGCAGGGACCATGGCTGCGCTGCTGAGCCACGCCAGGCAGAGCGGCTGCTGGGACTTCTTCTCTCGGCCCAACTTGCTGGCGCTGCTGAGCTGCTTGCAGGACAGCACCAACGAGGTGGGTGTCAGCAGCCCCCTCTCCTGCCCTGCTCCTGCCACCCGTGTCCCCACTCCCTGCTTCTCCTGCCTCGGCAGATCAGAGACCTGGCCTCAGAGCTGCTCGTCCGCTACTTCCCCGGGGCGTTCCCCTCCTCTCTCACCCCAGCGCTGCTCCAGCTGGCCCAGGACGCCCTCAGCAGCCCCCGTGTGCAGGAAGCTGAAGCTGGAGCCGTGCTGATGAAGACAGTCCTACAGAAGTATGAGCTGGGGGTGGGCGATGGCGTAGCAGCTCCCTGGCAGTGCCAGGGTCTCCTCAGGGCTGACCACAGCCAGCGGTGGCTTGGGTTTGGGATAGCCTTGCAGTGGTGGAGCTGGGGAGGGTTGGGGTCCGCACAGCACAAGTTGGGCAGAAAACTCTTGTACTCACAGCACCGTCAGCATCCGCCTCTTCCTGCAGGTCGGATGGCAGCACCATGAAGATCCTGGCCCCGGGGACCGAAGCAGCCCCGTCACCACCAAACCACGGCCTGTGCTTCGCCCAGCACCTCCTGCGGATGCTGCAGGCCCAGCACGCCGCAGCTCAGCAGGACCTGCTGCGGGCAGCAGCCGAGGCACCAATGCACGGTGCGTGCCCGGGCTGCTGGAGGAGAGAGGCCGCAGCTCGGTGTGTGCCCTCCGTCCACGCATCCTATTTTGGGGAGATATTTCAGCGGGGGGGCAGGATGGTGCTGAGCACCGCTGTAATGTGGGTTGGGCATTTGTGCAGGTGTGATCGCAGCCCTGCGGAGGTGCCTGCTGCAGGTGCCGGAGGTGGCAGCCTCCATGCGGGCGGCAGAGTTGGCGCAGAGCTGGCAGGAGTTCCTCACCGGCCTCGTGACCACCGCGAGGGACATCACCTCCCTGCTGCTGGGTGCTCTGCAGAGCCCTGGTGCCGACGAGCAAGGTAAGCAGGTCCCAGGGGAAGAAGCAGCCCTGGGAGCCACCCACACCTTCATCGCAGCAGTCTTGGTCCAGCCGTGAGCTCCAGAGGCTCCCACCAAAGCTCTGGCCCCAGCACACTCCACGCTGCAGGGGACGCCCTTGCTTTGGGCTCACTGCTCTCCCTCACGCTTCTCTTCACAGCGGCCTCCCCATCGTTTGCAGACATGGGGAATGCGATCGGCTCCCTCATCACGCTGGGGAAGGGGCAGCAGGAGGAGGAGGAGGACTCAGTCCTGCTGTCAGAGGAGCACAGCCTGATCCTGACCTGCTGCTGGGTGTCGGTGAAGGTAGGAGCACCTCCGTGTGGCAGCACCCCCTGCACAGCCCGACCCAGCACCTGGGCTTGTCCCCTCCCTGGGGACAGGCAGGGCAAGCACTGCCCTTACCTGGGGGCTGCTGCAGAGCCCCTGCTCCAAAAGCAGCCTCCTCCCAGCCTGCCCTTATGTAGCCCAGCTGCTTTCCCAGTGCTGATGGACCCCAGCTGTGCCGGAGCTGGGCTGCCCCTGCTCGCAGCCCTGTGGCTGAGTTTGGCTGCTCTGACAGCTGCCCATCACAGCTCCTTTCCGACAGCCGCCCATCACGGCCTCTCCCCCAGAGCCTGCCCGGTGGCTGGCTGCAAAAAGGACATCCTTGCCACGCAGGGCTTGCAGCAGGCTGAGGAAACGCCATGCTGTGTGCTCAGAGTCAGCTCAGCAGTCGTGGGCTGAGCTGATGGCTCTGTGAGCCCTGGGGCGACAGCAACGCTTGCCAGGCATCCCTGCCAGGCAGCCCCACTGCCTTTCCTCCAACCTCTCGCCTCTTCCCCAGGAAATCGGGCTGCTGCTGGGAGGCCTGGCCGAGCTGCTGCTGTTGCCGGTGCTGCCCGCTGGAGTGGGGCCCCTCCTGACACTTGCCAACTTACAGACGGCCGCGAGGGTCTTCCAGGAGATCCTGCTGAGGTGCCGGCACTGGGTAAGAGCGTGTCCCACCTGGGGGAGGCTGGGCCCCTCTCCTGTCCCTCCAGATCCATCCAGCATCCCCGAGATAGGTTTCAGTGGGTCTGTGAGGGTGGGAGCACAGGGAGCCCTGACACTGCTCTGCCCTAGGGAGCAGTGGAGGGCTGCAGCATGGGCTTCACCAAGTTTTGTGCTGCTCTGCTGAACCACCCCGACACGGAGCTGCGGGCGATCCCACAGACCATGCTGGACCAGGTGCTGTGTTGTTCTTCCCCATGTTCCCTTGTCCCCAGGGCTGTGTCTTTGTCCCTGCAGTCCCGGTGTTGCCTCCTGGTCCCCTGCCCTGCAGGGCAGCTGCAGGCTCCAGCTTGCAGGTTTCCAGCGGGGTCTGGATGGGTTTTGTTTCTCAGGGGTTAGAAGCACTGAGCGGACCCCGGAGCAGCTCGATAACGCGCCGTGCTGCCGGCTTCCCCATGCTCTTCCTCTGCATCGTCAGTGGGGAAAACCCAGCCCAGGCCCGGCCGCTCCTGACCCACTGTATCCAGACCCTGCTGGCCTTGGCCTCCACGGCACTGCCCCAGGACTGGGACCAGACCCTCGACCTCCCACAGGTAAGTGCAGCAGGCACCGAACCTCGCTGTTACAGCTGGCTTGGGGACAGGGTGATCTGCAGGAGGCTCCCCAAAAGGATCCGTGCTGGGTACCCCAGCATGAGGGGTACCCATTAGCACAGAGACCTCGGGGTGAGCCAAAGCCACAGCCTTGGCTGTTGGCCCCTTGTCTCCCTGCTCTCTTCCAAGCATCTTTGTTTTGTGTCCCGGTGCCCAGCGCAGCACAGCTGAGCTCCGTGTGCTCTCCACAGGTGTGTGCCCTGCACGTGCTGCAGACGCTGGTTCGTGGAGCAGGGCTGGGCAGTGTGCTGCTGCGGCACGCCACGCCGATGATGGCCCTGGCGCTGCAGGGCCTGGGTTCGCCTTGCTGGGCCATGAGGAACGCGGCCATCCAGCTCTTCAGTGAGTACCCGAGCTGTGCTCTGCACCTTCTGTCCCTGCTAGCTAAAAGGGCAGTGCTGGCAGCAGGGGTTGGTCCCTGCAGCAATATCCGTGGGGGAACGGGACAGATCTGCGCCCCACAGCGCAGCAGGGACGTGCTGGTGCACAGCAGGTCCCAGTGCTGCAGCTTGTCACTGCCCTAGAGGGATGTTTAATCACCCCTTGGGGTTCCAGCACTGAGGGAAGGCAGGGAGACGGGGCCTGACTCTGCTTTCTGTCCCATCCCCACAGGCGCTCTCACCAGCCGGCTGCTGGGCCAGAAGCGGAGCCGCGCCGAGGGCTGCCCCGCGGAGGGGCTGAGCCTGCCCGCCTTCCTCGGGCAGCACCCGCAGCTGGGCGCCGTGCTGCTGGCCGAGCTGGGGGCGGCCACAGCGGGGGGGCCCTGCCTGCGCCCCGCGCTTCACGCCGTCCTCACGCTCCTGGCCCAGCTGCAGCCCGGCCCCGACAGCCCCGACAGGTAGCACGGAGCAGCCAGGGGTGGCAGCGGGGATGCTCTGCCCAAAAGCGAGGGCTTGCCGTGATGCTGTGCTCTTTTTGCTCCGCAGCCCCTCCGCTCGCTTCCTGGAGCCGCTGCTGGGGCTGGCGGCGAGCCCCATCTACGCTGTGCGAGCCACGGCCGCCAAGGCACTGGTGCCCGTCGTCCCACCGCCCCAGCGCCCGGCGCTCCTCCTGCGGCTGGCCCGGCAGCTCCCCGCGCCCGGAGGGGTCCGCTCGCACAACGCCCTGCACGGGCACCTGCTGCAGATGCAGGCGCTGCTGGCCCCTGCCCCAGGATCCGATGGGTGAGTGGCCCTGCGCCGTCCCTGCGGCCCCAGCGCCTTTTTGGCTGGCCCCGTGTTGAGACATGCTTGTCCCCCCCGCAGGCTGCCCGCCGAGGCGCTGCGCCCTGTGGCTCTGCAGCTGGAGGCCCGGGGCTGGCTGCTCACCCCTGCCCAGCGCTGCCCGCTGGTCCGCGCTGCCTTCCTGCAGGTCCTCGCCCTCCTGCCTGCCTCCCTCAGCCCTGGCTTTGCGCAGAGCATCCGAGAAGCCATCAGTGCCGAGCTGGGCAGCTTCACTCTGGGGAAGGAGCCGCGGTGTGCCGAGCTTCAGGTACTGCTCCCTGCCGGGCACGTCACGGCTGCGCCCTTCTGTGAAGCTGGGGCATGGGAGCGGGGACCTGTCCTGCTCGCTCCATGCCCACAAACACACCCCGCTTGAGGCTGAGTGCTCAAAGTGGATCCTGGTTCCCCTGCAGGTGGGCTCAGCTGTCCTCCATCAAACCATGGCCCGCTTCGCGTGCAGCGAGGCCGCACGGCTGGCCGACAGCGAGAGGATCGGCGCTGTTTGCTCGCTTCTCCGGCAGCCGAATCCCGACGTCCAGCTTGCCGTCCTCAGCTGGGTGGTCGAAGGGGAGGGAGAAGAGTGCAAGGAGCTGGAGAAGGCTCTCCGGCTGACGCTGCTGGTAAGATGAGGCTCAAAAGTGGGGCACTGACACACAGCACCACACAGATGGGCGCTCAGTGAGTGGTCCCCGGTGCTCCTGTCCCCCAGTGCCATCTCTGGGAGGAGGCACAGGTCCAGAGCATGTTGCTCAGGCTGACGTGCAGCCTTTCTGATGGAGTTGCTGATGGCTGCAGGGGTCTGTGCTCCCAGGGGCACTAACCGTGTACCTTCTTTCCCGTTGACTAGGAGAACTTACAGTCTGTGCTGCGAGACAGAAGGAACAAAGAGTTCCTGAAATTGTACCTTGAGGCTTTGATGCATCTTTGCAGAAACCCCTCATCTTGGTCCCAGGAAGCTTCCTCTAAGCTCCAGGGCTCCTCAGCATGCGTGGAAATGCTGCTCCTCATGATGGAGACGGAGCATCCTGGCCCAGACCTCCTCTTCCAGGCTCTGTGTGCCGCCAGCCTGCTGCTCGCCCTCGGGTAGGTCTGTGCCACATCCGGGGATGAATCTTCGAGGACGTTTTTCTTAGCCCTCAGTGGAAACAGATCCACGGCTCGTGACTGCTTTGTGCCTGGATCTTACAATCCTGGGGCATTCGGCAGCCTTTGGTGCCCCTGATGGAGCTGGGAGGTGTGCTTTCCCTCACTCTCCTCCCCTCTGACAGGTTTGGGGACGAGGACAGCCCGCTGGTGTGGCGGTGGTGTGCGGTGCTGGAGGTGTGCAGCCGGTCAGTGTCAGCCGAGATGGTGCGGCTGGCAGCTGCGCGCTCCCTGCAGACGGCGGGCATGGAAGTGCTGCGGCGGTCCCTGGGGGCTGCCCACCCCTGGCTCGTCCCCGCGGCGCTGCGGTAGGTCCTGAGCTGTGCTGGGTGGCCAGGCTCCTGGGGGCACCACTGCCTTTGGGTGCTGTGCCTTCCCCGCAGCGTGGGCTGGTTGTGCAGGGACATTTCCCTCCCTTCCCAGGGTGATAAGCGTGGCCATTCACCTCCTGCAAGATGAGGAGCAAGAAGTCCGGCACGAGGCCTCGGGTTTTGCCAGCCTTGTGCAGCACGGCACAGGGGAGCTGGGCAGAGACGGCTGCGTCTTTGTGCAGGGCAACGTGGGGCTGCTGGGCCTCCTGCAGCTCCTCCCGCGGGAGTTTGGGCATCACCCGGAGACCTTCGGCTCCCTGCTGCAGCACCTGCCCGTCCTCGACCTCAGGGGCATTGTGGAGGAGCTGGAGGCCAACAAGTGAGTGCACAGATGAAGGGCCAAAAGGGTGGTGGGCAGAGCCACCCCGAGGGTCAGGGAGAGGAATCACAGATACCTGGGCATTGCGGAGCATTAGGTGGCCCCCAAGGCTTCCCTTGTGCCTTGGCTTCCCTCCCAGAGCCCCCAGCCTGTACAAGGAGGACGAACCCAACGTTTTTGCGGAGCCGGCCGTCCTGGCGCAGCAGCTGCTCCCCTTCCTGCTGCAGCTCCTGGAGAAGGCGCCCCATGCCAGCTCACTCTGTGCCTCGGCTCTGCGCTGGCTGGAGGCTACAGGCCCTGGAGTCCTGCGAGACCTGCGGTACTGCAAGCACCTCTGGAGCCAAGGTACAGGGGGCTGGGGAGCGGCAGGATGCCCTTGGGATAGGAAACCCGGTGTCCTCACCCCCAAGGCCACCCTGCCTAGTGGAGCTGAGCTGTGCTCACCATGCCTTTACCCGCTCTCTCTGCAGAGGCTGTCGCACGCTGGTGGATGAAGGCTCTGGGCTGTGCCAAGCTGCGGGCAGCCCTGACCGTGCTCCTGGTGAGGGCCAGGCTGGTGGCAAAGGCACTGCGAGTGCTGGGCGAGAGCCACGGGGCCGTGCCGGGGCTGGGCTGCAGCGCCCAGGAGCTGGAGCAGGAGCTGGTGCTGGTGCAGGGGCTGCTGGCACAGCACGGGCTGGCCCCTGCGCCCAGCCAGGGCAATGCACCGAGGGAACCGGGATCACCGCCTGGGAACGACTGATGGCTCCGGGCATGGAGTGGAGTCACACTGAGCCTCTGGCTCTCGCTGCTGAGGCCCCACTTTTTTGGGTGCTCTCTGCAGCCAGGCAGCAGGTTGGTGGTGGAACTCAGGGAACCCCACTTGCCATGCGGGACGTGCTCGCTTTGGATGCAGCAGCACGTGCTGGTGGCGGGAGCAGGCAGGTCTTTGCTCTTCGGTTCACACCGGCCAGCGGTAGCTCTGCATCCCGGTGGCACCAGCACAGCACCGCCGCACTGTGCCTGCTCCCTGCAGCATGCCCTGCCCTCGGGCCCGGCCGGGAGGACAGGACACACACCGCGGTCCCCTGCTGGGACATCCACCGCCTGTCGTCAGCCAGGCTTTTAGCTCTTTTTTGGGTGCCTTTTATCCCAAATAAAGAAGCCCGAAACCACCCCGGTGTTAAAGCCTTTCCGCGGCCCTATTCGGGGGAGACCAGAGGGGAGCCGGGCGGGGCTGGGGACCACGGGAGGGCAGCAGCCACGGGGGGAACGGCGGCGGGGAGCCGCGGGGGCGGCCCGAGGACGGAGCGGAGGGGCCGGGTCCGGGGCCCAGCCCCACGACCCCCGGCGGCGACCCTCGCGGCGGGGCGGCCCCGGC
>CM021779.1:9230917-9293195 GCA_011076525.1 Nettapus auritus
GGGGGGCCGGGGTCGGGGTCGGCGCGGCCCCCCCGAGCCCCCCGGAGCCCCCCGAGCCGCCCCCTTCTCGGCCGGCGCGGGGGCAGCATGAGCGCGGCCAAGCCCAAGCGCATCAAGTTCTCGGAGGAGGAGAAATTCCTCATCCTGGAGGAGTTCAGCCTGCGCAAGGACATCCTGATCCCCAAGAGCGGCCGCTACAAGAACACGCTGGACCGGCAGCGGGCCTGGGAAGAGATCGCGGCCGCCGTCAACTCGCTGAGCCCCCTGGTGCAGCGCACGCCCGACGAGATCCGCAAGAAGTGGCACAACATGGTCATCGACGCCCGCAAGGAGCTGGCCATGGAGAAGCACCCGCTGCTCCGCCAGCGGCCCCAGGAGAAGCTCTTCCACAACATCTCCGCCCTGTTCAACAAGCCCAGCCCGCAGCTGCCGGACCCGCTGCTCTCGGGATCGTCCTTCGGGGTGACGGCGGCCGGGGTCCCCGCGGGGCCGTCCGCGCCCCTCCGCGTGGCCGGGGGGATGCTGGAGGTCGCCCCGGACTTGCTGCTGCACGGCCAGAGCGGTGCCGCTGCCCCGGCCCGCAGCATGCTTGGCACCTCAGGCACCCCTGGCCCCGCTCCCGATGGCTTCCTCGGTGCCCCTGGCGCAGAGCCCGACTCCAAGGAGAGCTTGCTGCCGGCAGGCCCACAGCCCAGCGTGGAGAAGAGACTGCTGCCCCCAGGCATGGCAGCCCCCCGTCCCGCCTCGCCGCAGGGCACGGCCCCGGTGCTGCCGTCCGGCTCCCCCGAGCCCCCTCGCATCAAGTGCCCGCTGAGCCCGGCGCTGGCGTGGCCGTGCCTCGGCGTGACGGTGAGCCCGGCGGTGCAGAGCGGGGACAGCCCCGGCCCCCCAGCCTCCCAGGAGAACGGTGAGGTGCCCACCTTTCTGCCTAACCCTCTGCCTCTTCCCCCGTGCATGGTGTCAGCCAGCCTCATGCTGAGGCTCCCAGCCCCGTTTCCAAAGTCGCTGCGATGCTCGGCCCTGGCCCTGCCGGGATGAGCTCCCCAAGCCCGCCCTGTTCTGCAGCCAGGCTGGCTGCCAGCTCCAATCCAGGCAGGGGCTGAGCTGCTGAGCGATGCTCCAGCTGTTGGCTGGGGTCTCCTCCCTTGCCATGGCCCATCTGTCCAAAATCTGTGCCTTTTCCCAAGAGAAGGGCCCGGTCTCTCCCCCTGCCCGTGCCACCTCTGTGCGGGCACAGGGGTCGCATCCTGCCCTGCTCCCACCGCACCCGGCAGTCACTGCAGCATGTGGAGGTAGCTCGCGGACAGGCTGAATCCTGCAGGCTTGAGCTTTTGGGAGGCTCACAGGGGCTGCACGCAGCACCCCCGGCCTGTCCCCAGCCCACGGCTGTGTCTCCATCGCATCGCAGACAGCCCGGCTCACCTCAGCGATAGAAAGGGCACTGCAGGGGGAAGAGAAAGCACAGGAGGCGGCGATTGCCCTGGCTTTGTCTCCCTCTCCTGCTCTAACTCCTTCCTTTGCTCTGTGCAGGCAGCCCCACAGCACCGGCCGAGCCCCTGCTGGGGCCACAGGGCTGCGGCCACCCAGCCCGGGAGGCGTCGGAGAAGCAGAGCCGGCTGCACACGGAGATCCTGGAGCTGCAGAAGGAGACCCTGCAGCTGCAGAAGGAGAAGATCCTGCTGGAGAAGGAGAAGCTCCTCTTGGAAATCATCAAACTCCGCAGGGAGCTGGGCACGTGAGGGTGCTGCGGGCACCGGGGCGGTGCGGGGCAGCTGTCCCTGCGGTGGGAATGGGGACGGGGACAAGCTGCTCGTCCAGCGATGGGCACTGTGATACCTTCAGCCCCTGCCTGCTGCGGGGCGGGGATGGTTCCTCTGGGAGCCCTGCCCCATGGCCACGATCCACCAGCCCGTTCTCCCAGGGGATACAGGACATTTCGGAGCACCCTGGGCGTTGGCACGGGGCCCGCCGGTCCCTGCAGGCACATGCGGCTGAATAAAGGTGAGCTCTGCGGTACCAGTGCCCTGTGTGTGGGGCAGGGACGGGGTGGGGGTCCCGCAGGCTGGGGGACAGGAAGGGGAACGGCCGTGGGCCGGCATGTGGAGGGTGGTAAGCTTGGGCAGCCCCGCGGGGACAGTATCCTGTGCAAACAGCATCGCCAGAGCCTTGCCTTGCTTTCCACGCCTAGCTTTAATTTCGCTCCACAAACCACACACGGCAGCCGAGACGCCCTTGAGGTTTCGCTGCAGTCACGTTAACGATGCCCTAAGACCATGTTGGTCCAGGGGGAAACTCACTGCTTTCCTCCCTGCGAGCTCCCAGACGCCTGCTCGGGGGCTCGTTTCTGCTGCCGGTGTCACAGCGGAGCAGGACAGCGCTGCCTCGACCTCCCACCTCCTGCTGGATCCAGCCTCCCTCCTTCCCATGTTAGTCACTCGGCTGAGGACTGAGCAGCTCCCTCGTTTTTTAGTAGTGGAAATCGCAAAGGAGCTGCCTCCCATCGCCGCAGGCAGCGAGCTTGCGGAGGGCTGAAATTAAAGAAGGACGGGGACATTTCTATTCCATTTCCCCGCTTTTTCAAATCAGAAGGGAGGGGGATTTCAGCTCACCTTCCCGGGGGGTGGGCTACACAAAGACGAGCGCTGGCGAGGGGCAGGTGCAGCCATCCTGCAGCGCCTCCCGCACCCAGGAGCCCTGACACCCCGCCACAGAGGCGGCCACCCAGAACGTCCTGGAAGGGAAATCGGGCACAGGTTGCCGTGCTGTGAAAGTCAAAGCGAGGTGCTGTGGGAGCTGCTCTCCGTTTTCTGGGGTGGGGGACGCCCCTCGGGGAGGCGTAGTGCCACCTACCTGGCTCCTTGCAGCCCGTGCCCATCGCAGCGGGGGTGCCCGTGGGGCGCGTCCCCCCAGCACTGGACGCACACGCGCCTGTCCCGCTGCAGCCGGCGGCTCCAGGGCTGCCCCCGGCAGGCGGCCGACACCTGCGTCAGGCGGAAAAAGCCGCAGGAGCTGGGGAGGGGGGAGCTGGCGGGGAGCGGGGAGACGGGAGAAATAACGTTGGTTGGAGGGCTGGGGGGATGGCACGGGGTTTTCTCGGTGGGGAGGTTGGGGGTGCGTAGGGGTCGTGGTTGTGCAGGGGGTGGGAAGGGCAGTGGGGTTTGGGGGGGCGGTGCAAAGGGGCTATGGGTTTTGGGGGGCTGTAAGGGGGCCACTGGGTTTTGGGGGCTGCAAAGGGGCCAGGTTTTGGGTGCAGGGAGCGTGCACAGAGGTCACAGCTCCAAGCAGGATGCATGGGGTCTGTATCTCTGGAGAGGTTGTGCAAAGGGGCCATGGTTTGAGGAGGGGGGTGCCAAGGGGGAACCAGGACACTGCCCTGCACCTGCCTGGGTGGCTCCTCTGGCCTCTGCAGCCCAGCTCTTCTCCAGGGATCCCTGAAGTCCCGGCTGAAGGAGTCCGGGAGCACCTTGGCCACCCCTGGCACAGAAGCAGCAGTGGGGTCACAGCCACCGCACGGGCAGTGGGGACAAGCAAAATGGTGTGTGGGTCTGGGGGGGGACACGTTACCTTTGGCGGCCCCGCAGGCTGGGTCATCCCCCAGGCACCCGCGGCGCTGCTTGAGGTCGGGACAGGGCTCCCCGCCGTGCCGGGGCGGGACGGTGACCTGGCGGCTGCGGTCCTTGCTGCCGACCCCGCACGGGGAGCTGCAGCTGCTCCAGGGCCCCCAGGGTCCCACCACGCAGCCCACCGCTGCGGGGCAGGGTGGAGGAGAAGAGGGGAGGGAAAAGAGAGAAAACAGAGCTTAAGTAGTATAAAGGACAAAGGGGAGAAGCTGTGCACAGGGAGAGAGGGGACCCCCCAGGGCTCATCCCCCAACCCAGCAGCATTGTGCGCTGCTTCCGGAGGCTTTTATTCTCCTGCTGCTGCATCGAGCTGAGCTGGGACCCCGCTAATCTCCGCGGAGATTAGGGAGGGCTGACGGGTGCAATTGTCCCGGGGCTGTGTCCCTCGGCTCTGCGCATCCCAACACAGCCCCAGCCCCGGGTCCTGTGTCCCCGTGCAGCGGTGGCGGGCGTGCTGCTCCCACCAGTGCTGCTGTCCCCAAGGGTCGCTGCGAGCAATGCAAGGGCAGCACTGCCATCGTCCCATTATTTTTGGCTGCAGACCAGACCGCAGGCTCTGTCACTGCACAGGGAACAGCCAGAATGCCACAGTGTGGAAAAAGTGGAAAACGGGACGTTGCTCCAATGGCAAAAACCTACCAGCACGCAAGCCACCCAGGCTGGGGGCTCCTTGCTGCTGTCCCCACCAAGGGCTACCTGCTGGTAACCACTGCCTTCAGCCACCGTTACCAGCTGCGCTAATGAGAGGCATCGCCCAGCCCCTGCCAGCCTGGGGCCAGCCTGAGCTGCACCCAAGAATGCCCAAGATCACCCCACCAGCCTGCTGCCGAGGGGCCGACCCTGACCCGCTCTCCCCATCCCGGCACTCACCGGCGTGGCGGCACGAGGCCTGGTAGTCCTGGCAGCAGTCGCCCGTCCTCTCGCAGTAGGAGTCGCAGTAGCAGCGAGCCCGGTGGGTGCCCGGGGCCCAGCAGGCGTTGTTCCTGCCCGGGCAGCAGCGGTGCCGGCAGCCGCCCAGCACGTAGCCGGCAGCCAGCAGCCACCCCCCGCACAGCAGCAGCCCTCGCATGCCGCCCCGCAGCGTCCCCGTCCCTAGCGTGGGGCTGGCTATCCCCCCGGGGGGGAGCTGGGCTGCGCCGCCCCTCGGCTGGACGCGGGGATCAAGCACGTTTCGTTCTGCTCCAGCGCCCCGGTGCTGCACTGCGCTGGGGGGTGCGAGGATGCCACGGCACAAGCCCCAGCCCCACCAGGGGTCATGCAAAGGGAAGGAAGGGCTTGCCACAGCTCCGCTCCCCTCCTGCAGCCCCCAGCCACGCCGAGGTGGTGGCACAGCCTGGTGACCATCATGCTGCCACCTTGCTGGGCTCCCTGCCACCCCCAGACCTCAGGCACCCGCACACGCTGGGCACAAGTGGTACCGGCATCCCCAGGCATCGCCCCCTCGCTTGCAGAAAGCCCCCGGCAGGGTTCAGGGGTCTCCTTGGCTGGGGATGCCCTGGGGATTTATCTCACAGCCCAGCACAAGACCTGGTGCCCCGGGTACCCCAGTGAGGCTGGGACACGACCAACACCGCAGACAAACCCCGTCCACCTGGCAAGGAGCAGCCAGGCCCTGCGGGGAGCAGCCCAGGAAGGCCGGCAGCAGCCCCACGTACCGCAGCACCACGGGGACAGCACGGCGCGCATCCCGCACGCACCCACGGACCCGCAGCGCCAAGGCTGCCCCGCACAGCGCCACCCCCACACCACCGCAGCCGCTAAAGCCAGACTGATTTTATTCAAATTGCGAATGTAAAACAGAATAATAATAATAACAATAAAAAAAAACAACTCACTGGCTTCAAAGCAGAAAGCCCCAGGGGAATCGCTCCCAGGCTTTCCTCTTTCCTCCTTGGCCCTCCCGCGCTAATGTTAAGGCTGTGCTCGGTGCTGACAACACGAGGGGAGGGCAGCTCGAGCCCCGCGCCCGCTCCCCCGGGGGAAGGTTTTGGCACGAACACGGAGGGGCCGAGCCCCAGCGCGGGGCAGGGCAAGGCTGCGGCGCGGGTGTTAGTAACGGGTCGGGGTGAAGCTCCGAAAGCTACGGGGTCACCTATGGGGCCGCCTCGGGGAGCGGAACGGGAGGCGGCAGGAGGGGAATGTGGAAGAAGGGTTTTGCATCGGAGGTCGCCCCCGGCCGAGGGGATGTGCCAAGGGGCCAAGTCTGAGACGGGGGCTGCGCCTCCTCGCCCCGTCTCTCGCACGCGTCTCAACTGTAAACCGCAAGTGGAGGGGGCACCCGGCTCACCCCGGTCCTGGCCCCCGGGTAAGGGAAATTAAGGGCCTGGGCGACTTTGGGTGGTGCCTGCTCAGCATCCAATGAAGAGGGGTACTTGGGGTGAGGTGCTGCACCCCAAGCAGCCTGGGTGCTCGGCACATCCCAAGGGCAGCGCTGGGGCATTGCACCAGCACGGCTCTCACAGCCCCCAAAAGAGCTGGTCCCGAGCAGCCAGCAGCTTGAGGGGCTGCAGCTGCTGGCTGCTGGGGCGCTGCAGGGTGCAGAACCAGGGGCCAGGAGGAGGCGGCACCAGGCTCAGACCAACCGGGGAATGGGGCTGGCGCGTCCCAGTGGGACACAAAGCCACCGTCCTGGTGGGCAGAGCCCGGGGCGCGGGGGGACAGCTTCCTCTGCCTCCCTGGCCATGTTCGTGCACAACTAATAATTTAAACTGCTCCACAGCTTGCTCCTATAAATAAAGGCTGCCCGGTTGGCGGAGGGGGGGGACGGGAGGGCCGGGTTGTGATCCCGGCCCGCAGACACGTGCGGGAGACTTGGGCCCTTGGCGGCGGCGGCAGCTCCGGCCTTGGTCATCGCTCTCCAGCTGCAGCCTCGCGGTGGCGGCGGAGGCACACGGCCGCCCCGGCCCGCGCCTCTCAGTCTGTTTTCCACACCTTGTTGAGGAACTTGACCACCTCGTCGTAGATGACGAAGACGATGGCCACATCGAGGCAGACGCGGCCCAGGCGAGGAACCGTGCCCTTGTAGAACCTGCCAGGGACGGAGAGGGCGGTGGGTGCGGGTGGGAGCCAAGGGGATGCCCCACAAGTGGCCCCATTGCCCTTGTCCTCCTGCAGCTGGGTCACACCTCACCCCCCCTCACCCTCGCCTGTCCCCCAGCTCGGGCTGACCCCGCTCCCACCCACCTCCAGCCCCGGCCCCACGCCTGCAGGAGAACTTACGCCAGGGGTCCCTCGTATTTCATGATCTGGTAGGCACAGTCCCAGGTGCTCTTGTACTTGTGCGCTTCCAGCCCCTGTGGGAAGGAAAAAGAAGGGTCAGGTACTGGAGTTGGGGCACCCAGGGGGGATTTAGGGGTGATGCAGAGCTGGAGTGAGTCAGGATGAACTGCCTGGTGGGAACAGTGTCTGTGGGGCATCTTTGTGCCATAGTGCCGTACCTGCATCCTGGTCTTCACCACGTCCAAGGGGGTGTTGCCGAAGACGCTCGCAGCTCCTGCGAGGGCTCCGAACACCCCTGTGACAAAGGGGTTGATGACTTTGTTGGGATCATCCCCTGGAGAGGAGGAGAGGTTGAGAGGTGGTGACAAAGCTCACCAAGGAGGCTGCCAGCAGGCAGGTGAGGCGGTGCTTCAGCACCAAGGCCCTTCAGCCCCTGACAGCCAGGACACCCTTCCCCTGGCTTTTATCACGTCCCATCACGAGACGCTGAGCCCTGAGAAGCTGGGTGATTTGGGGGGAAAGCCCAACACCTGCAGATGGGCTTGGGGAGCAGGGGGATGGGGACAGGGTACCTTTGTACCAGTTCTTGAGGGACGTCATGACAAAGAAGCGGATGGCCTGGTTGGATCCTTGCTTGAGGACGGTCGCAGTTAAGCCCTGGTAGGTCCCCTTCAGCCCTGCGATGAGGGAAGGTGTTAGAGGGGAGCACCAGCCTCATCCCAAACCCACCCACCCCAAGGGGGTCCCATGCAGCTCTGCAGCCTCGGGTAGAGACCAGACCTTCCCGCTGGCCTCCTCCAAGCCACGGGTCCCCGCCTCTGCCCATCCCCAGAGCACGGGGGTGGCCAGGCCGCTGCTTCCCTGTGACTCACCCTGTTCCCGAACGATCTCCCTGACGCCGTGGAAGAAGCCGCGGTATTTCGGCTTGGGAGAGCACTGGTCGTGGATAAACTTCACCTGTGGGGAGACGGTGCGTTAATGCCAGCCAAGGCGAGGAGGCCAGGGGCTCCTCCGGGGAGGAGGCAAGAGCCAGGGCCCCCCGTCTGCCCCCACCTTGATGGTCTCCATGGGGCACACCACCACCACCGCCTCGGCCACGCCGGCACCCAGCCCGCAGACGAGGCCCCGCGTGCTGTCCAGCCGGCCCTTCTCGTCTCTCATCTGGTTGCTGAGGAACTCGAACATGCCGAACCTGCGGAGAGGCCGTGGTGACAACCCCAGGGGTGCCCACACACCCTGTCAAGGGATGGATGCCGAGCCCAAAGCCACCCTCGCTTTGCTGCTGTGAAAATGCCACCGAGCACAGCCCGGGGACCCCCCCAGCGGCACAGGGGACACCTACCTCACGGCGGCCTTGGGGATGGAGCCGTACACCAGCGAGCTGAGGCCCCGGTACAGCCCCCGGATGCCATGGTCACGGACGGTCTGCTTCACGCAGTCCCCTGAGGCAGAGCACAGCAGTGTCACCGTCACCCAATGCACCAAGAGCCACTGTGCTCGCCCCCCCCGGTCCTGCTCGCTGCCCCCCCAGGCAGCCTCCAGGCCCGCCAGCCTCACCAATGCCCTTGTAGCGGGGTGGGTTGGCCTTCTCGTCCAGCTGCAGCTGCGTCTTCACATATTCGGTAGGGAATGTAATGCAGATCTCGATCCCTCCGGCGAGGCCACCTGGAAGAGAGGAGGGGAAATTTGGACTGCAGCAGCGGCGTGCTGGCCCCGGACCTCATGGACATGGTGGCCGTCTGTCCAGGAAGGGCCAGGTTACCAAAAGCATGCAGCGAGCGAGCATTTTCCTTTGGAAACCTCCTGTTTTGGTGCTCTGTGGAACTACTGCTCCCTCACCAACCGGCTGCAGCCCGGAGGCAAGGAGGTGCTGTTTACAAATCCAACACAGCCAAACGGCATCACGCATGCCCCATCCAAACCCCTGCTCCTATTGCAAGGCACCGAGCTCACCCCACAACCTCCTCATGTCCCCCTCCAGCAGCTCAGCACCAGTGGGAGGCCGCTCGCAGACGGCGCGGTGCCGGCACAGAGGCACAATTATAATCAGCCCCCTCCGGCTGCCTTGCCAGGACCCCTGTGGAGGAGGCTGCCGTGTGCTGATTACAGGGGCTGAGGACATCCCGCTGCACAGCACGGCCCAAGGCCACGCCAGCACCTCGGGCACAGTCACCATCCTGTGCACTCAGAGCTTTGGGAGCAGCAGCACTGACCCCAGGGGGTTTGTACAGGCTGAGGGGGTTTAACCCCAGTTTCGCTGCATGCTGGTGCCTGCTCCTGGCAAACAGCTCTTGCAACTCGCCTCCTCCAGCACTTCGGCTCACCAACATGCAGCCTCAGCAGCATGGTCCTGGGTGACACTGCAGGGTGTCCCCAGCAGGGAATGGCTCCTGGGGCAGGAGCAGGGTGGCAGGCAGTGGGCTATTCTGGTCTGCAGAAGAACGCGCAGCCCCCACACTGCACAGCAGAGCACGGCCCGACTTATCAGCACTCCAACGTGCCCAGCAAGGCAACGCTGATAGAGGACAGCGGCCGCTCCTTGGCTGCAGCAGCGCCCGGGGATGCTGGGAAGCCTGAGCTGGCAGGATGGGAGCTCGGCACCAGCACCGGGAGGGTGCCAAAGTGCCGGGCACATGCTGGTCATGCCACATCAGCTCCCAGCGTGGGAGCCAAAGCCGAGCACATTTCCAAAAGCACAGCTCCATGGAGTCTCAGTTCCTCTCCTAGCAGACTGGGGCCGAAGCCAGCAGCTGCCACCACTGCAGGGAGAAACCTGCAGGGCCCTGGCACCCACATCCCCCTCTCATCCAGCACAAACTGCCCTTGTCAGCCCCTGGCATCCCAGCAGGCAGCACGTGCAGCAGCACTGCCCTATCTCAGACTCGTCCTCCTGAAGGGAGAGGGAAACAGCCCCACTGGGGGCCATCCAAAAGGACTCTTCTGAGTGATGCAGGGGGCCAAGGAGGTCCCTCACAGGAGACATGGGGCCAGCCCCAGCACACACAGGGGCCTCTTGTTCCCATCCTGAGCTGCCCCCAGCTCCCTGCGAGCATCAGTGCGAGAGCAGCAGCCCCTGGCACGCCAAGCATCGTGCCGCTCCCCACCGCTGCGGATGCTTCACGAGCTGTCAATATTTGCTCCCACTCGTTCCCCCAGTGCCAGTTGCTGCCCTGGCAGCTCCCGGAGCAGGGAAGTGCCCGAAACAAACTGCAGCCCAGGGAACAGCAGCGTCCATAGGCAGGGCAGACAAAGCAACCAGAGGCAGGAGGGAGGGATGCTGCTGGGGGGCCCGTGCCCGGGCACCACAGAGCCTCTGCAGCACCCTGGCTGTTTTGGAACAGGACACACAGCTCTGGCATGCCAGGACAGCGTGGGAACTCTGAGCTTCGGGCAGCTTTTTCCTCCTTTCTTCTGCCTGCAGAGCAGCAGAGCAACACGAGCCAGGCAGGCAGGCAAGCCAAGCAGAGGTCCTGCCCTGCTGTCTCAGCTTCATCTCCCCACGCTGTTTTATTCCAGCAGAAACCTTATTCTATGCAAATAAATCACCCCATCCCCTGCAAGCCAGCCCAGCACCGGGTCCTTCCAACACGCCCTCCCTCGCCGGGGGTGCAGAGGGCCCTGCAACCTGTTTACCCGGACTTTAACCGGCCGCTTCAGCTCTTGCAACACTGCGGAGTCAGCACCAACAGCAGCGACCGCTCAGGAGGTGAAAGAGCAAGCAGGCCAGCGACAGCCAAGGCTCTCAGCCATTAGCTAGATGAGATGGAGAGAGAACAAGGACGTCATTCAGGGATGCACTGGGGGGGGCTCTGCCAGCACTAGGGCTTGCTCCCCGCCTGCACCGAGCCCGCAGGAGCTGCCAGCACACCCAGATCCAGTGGAAAGGCAGAGGAGGGCACCCGCTGTCAAAAACACGCTTGGCATTACTTCCCCAGAATAAATGTAATTCACTTTTTGGATGGGCCAGGACAGTGTTGGGCCACAGCTCTTGGACACTGCTATGGGGACTTGGCAGGAAGGAGAAAAGGGTTTTTGGGGACAGCAGGAGGGCACTGCCCCACGGCTCGGGCACGAGCACGCACAGCTCACGACAACGCTGGGGCCCCTGTGCACCATTAGCAAGCAGCTCCTTGGGGGCTCTGGGGACACCAGCAGCACCGTCACCGGCCTGTCCCACAGGAAGGGTGCTGAGGGCAGGAGGACACAGCTGTGTCCTGGGGCCTTGGGGGAAGACCCCCAGCACTGCCAGACCCCGCAAAGCCCCAGTTGGCATCCACCGCCCTTTCTGTGCGCCAGGCAGGCACCAGGGGCTGTGGTGACCTGCTTTGCTCCTTGGTCCTGCAGCGCCAGCAGCAGCAGGTGCCTGCACGGCTCTGATGAGAAGTAGACACCTGGAGAGCAATCTCAGCCGCTCCCTGTTAAGGGCAGTTTCCCACGAAGACACACAAGCACCTGATTTCCATACAAAAAGCTCCTCCTGAGTTCAGCTTTCACAAGCTCGTTTCAGGATGTTACTCCTGAGGCCCTGGCAGCACAGGGCTGACCCACGCCCGGTACAGGCGGTGCAACCTGTGGGGAACAGATGGATTTCAGCCCTGCACAGGCCCTGCTACACCGGGGAAGCTGAGCCCCATGCTTCCCCATGGGAGGCACAGGTCCAGGCCGCGAGCTGAGGGTCACGGCCCAGGCCTTACGCCTGGTGCATGCCATGCCCATGGCTCCTTCCCTTGCGAGGGGACTTTGTGCCCTTCCCCTTGAGCCTGGTTAGCCTTCAGAGATGGGGAAAAAAAAAAAAAAAATCAAAGTCCAGCAGGGTGCTATAAATTCGGAATCACGACCATGGCCTGGCAGCTTGTTGCGGCTCCCCACAGCCCTGGGAGTAGTGAATCCCCCTGCAACGCCCCGCGGTACTGGCCCCTCCGTGCCACCTGATTTACACAACCAGGCTAAACCGGGTGGTGGAGAAACCCTCCATGTGTGCAGCAGGGAAACTGGTTCAGCGGGCTCCACCCTCCGCTGCTGTGAGCCACGTTGTGCAACGGGCTTGGGAAAGCTGGGCCCCGAGAGCCAGGCTCCAAAAACAAGGCCTGGGCCAGCTCCCTCCAAGGCGATGGCTTTGGCTGGGGTGGCACCAGCACCTTGCAGACCTCACAATCCACGTTTGGCCACCTCCTCTTGCAGCACACCCCATAAAGCAACAGCTCCACATCCTCCCCTTGGGAGCCCCATCCTTGGGGAAGGCCAAGGCTGGGCTGCTCCGCGGGTCTCAGCGGCGGCGAGAAGCAGCAGGACTGCGCTCACAGCACAGCCGCTTCCTCGAAACCAGGTTACCCAAGTTACTCATGGTGTTGTTTGAATGGGGAAAGTGTCCTGCAACAGGTCAGCCCTTCTCAGAAAACATCCATCCGCTGCCCTGTTGGCCGGGGCCCTGGAAGGTCTCCCATCTGATACGGGCAAGGCCAGTGGGGCGCACAGGGTTTCATCATCTGCATTGGTAAATACACACACGGGCACTTTCATCACCGTGACAGGCTATGGATAGGCTGGAGAAAACCTTATAGCCCTGGGGGCACGCACAGCAGCATGAACACGAAGTGCCTCTGTACTCCATGTCGGCAAACAACCCTGCGCCAACAGCGCTGCAGGCGGTCCTGGGGACTGGGATGGGGGAACCTGTCCCTGATCTTACTGGAGCTGTCGTGTTTCAACAGGCCGGCCTTTCACAACTTGTTCATTCATCTCAGTTGCTTCTGAATGGGCCAATATTGTAATAAAACATTTTATAGTGTATTTTAAACACCTCGGCTGTGAGCATAATGGCAGAAGCTGTTTCCCCCTGCTGACAGTCACAGCATTATCTGACTTGGCCCCTGGCTCAACTAGCCCTCACACTGTGCCCCTGTGCAGACCAAGGCCCCAGCTCCACGCTGGTGTCACCAGCTGTGAGCAGAGTGGTGACAGCAGCACAGGGCGAACACTGGCTCCCTGCTCCACCGCCCCTCTCCAGACGCTATCTTTAAGTGTCCAAAATCTTGCTGGAGACAGGCAGCAGGGAGCTGACATCAGAGCTGGGGGCTGTTGGATGATTTCCCCCACAAGCTCCAGCTGGGCATGGATGACAGAGCACTGCTGGGACCTGGGGACAGTCCCTGCTCCCCAGCTGCCAGCACAGGGAAGCTGTGCTGTACCAAGCACTGGAGCATGGCGAGACAACAGACAGCAAAATATCAGCTCCTGCTGACAGGGGGGTGACCCGCAGACCCCAGAGGCCAAGCATGGGGTCACTGCTCCCTGCCTGTGCAGGACCAGGGACCTCCCATTGGCATGCGCTGCACGAGGCCGCCAGCGACAGGAGACACTGCAACATCCCCAAGCTGTCAGCTCGCGCTGCTGAGTGCCGCCGGGAAGACGGACGGCTCTTTCCCACCATTTACGTCAGCCCACAGAAAATGGTGCCCTGCAGAATGGCAAGCAGAGCATTAGGCGCAGAGCATCAAGCAGGAGGACAGCTTAGCGATGCATGCTCCAAAGGCCTGGAGTGACCCCCACCTCGCAGACAGCTCTCAGACCACAGCCTCTGAGCACCTCCGGGCGGTTTTGCAGCCCGGGGGCTGTCAGCCTCCTCCCCACCACGGCCTTGGGGCTGCTGGCAGCTCCCGCAGCAGCCGCATAAACAGAGGAGCTGGGAACGAGCAGGACCTGGGCAGGATGACTGCTGCCCTCCAGGAGTGCCCTGGTGGACTGGGGACACTCGGGAAGGAGCCTCCTGTAAGGAGCAGCTTTCACACCCAGTCCTGGACTCCTCTCTTCAGCAGGTATAGCACTTCCTAAGACTGTATTGAGAGAGAAACAAAGAAGAGGAAACTAAAGCTCTAGTTGCTATCTTACCCTTTACCTGCCCCCGGACTCCCTGCTGAAGTGCCCTTCCCTTCCTGCCTGCAGCAGCCCCTCTCCCTCCTGCCCAGCTCCAAGGACACGTCGCTGCCGTTCCCAGCGGCACTCGATGTTCACAGCAAACAACAGAGCAGCAGCCACGACCACTGCCAGCTCCTTCCAAATCAAGCACCGCGTAGGACAGCATCCAGCAGCACTGCTCCCCGGCAAGGCAGGATTACACGGAGGCAGGGACAGCGAGCAGAGGCACTGTGCAGGCAGTCCTTCTGGGGGAGGGAACAGACCCCAGGCTTCAAAGCCAGCTAAAAACAGAGTCAGTCTGTACTTAACTCTGGGCAGGGCAGGCAAAGCCTTTCATCAGGCAGCCGCTGCTAACCAGGAGTAAAGTTCTCACGAAGCTGCGCAGGGGTGCGGGGCTTTGTCTGCTACCTGGGGGCTCTGACAAACCCCCTGCGGGTTGGCCTCGAGCTCTGCAGCGCCCAAAAAATGAGCTTGGAGAGCTCTGGGTCTGGCCCCTACCAGCTCTGCAGCCAGCTTTCAGTGAGAGGAACGGCAGCGCCTGGCGCCATGGGAGGAATAAGCAGCCCCATGGGGCTTGGAAGCTGGCAGCAAGGAAACCAAAAGCTTGCTGTGAGGAGGGAGGCACGGCTGGATTCCCTGCTAGCAGCTCACCCAGCAGTACAGACCAGCCACGGCCCATGGGAAAACCATGCCAGCTTCACACCAGATAACAGCCAGCACGTGAAATCGAAAGAAACAGATCATGCCCACTCAGCATAAAGCCTGCACAGTTACCCATCTTTTAACCAAGCTTCAGCAAGACAAAGTCACGCCAAAGCTGTATGTCACACTTCTGATCCAGTTCCAGGACCCCAGAAGAGCTTTGCAATACGGATTCAGGGCCAAGGGGCGAGGCAGTGTCAGGGACCCGCACCCTCTCAGCTCACCCCTTGCTGACTGCATGTGTTGATGCCCGCATCAACACATGCAGTTTGGCATTGAGGCCAAATCCAGCAGTGCCACGCAGGACAGCCAGGCTGCCTTCGTGTGGCCCAGCCACGCAGCGCCAGCAGTGCTCTCAGCAGAGGCGCAGGCACTTTGGCCGCAGCGGGGTGAACGTCTGCTCCAGCACACAGCAACTGCTTGGACACAGGAGGGCCCACCTGCAAATTAATTTTTAACTTTTTGTTTGTCTGCGGTGACAATGAAGAACTCCTGGCAACGTTGGCATCCTTTAAGAAGTGCCAGACCCACGCTGCTTGGGTCCGGGTGGTGCGAGGGATCAGAGGGACCCATGGCAGAGGGTCTAGGCTGCGCAGGGTGCAGCAGCAGACGTGCACCCCGGGCAGGAGAGCAGCAGGATACTTAATGCAGCCAGCGCAAGGCAGATGAAGCACAGCGCAGTAGGAATGGTCTTGCCTGAGTGCCTCCAGCTCTCCAAAAAGCAGAGCTCTGGAGGTCACAGGCACGCATCGTGCTGGCAGAGGTCAGGGAACGCCCTCGGGTCAGCGCAGGCACCCCCTGACTGCAATGTGCCCCCGAGCAGCCCGGGGCACAGCGAGTTAAGGCGGCGCTCTGCCACTGCTGTGGTTCTGTAACACAATTAGATGCCACAGAGGCAAGGCTGGACTTCTGCCCATTAACCAATTACTCTGATTTGCTGCCTGCAAGGAGAGCGCTAGCATCTCAATAGGGCCCTTCTTCCACCTCCGCAGCCTCACGTGGACCCATGAGGGCTCCTCCGAGCACAGGCATGTGCAACGTTGTGCTGGACTCCACAGCCCAGCGCCTGGCTGAGCCCCTGGGCCCCTTGGTTCAGAGCAGAACTGCTTCCAGGAGTCCTGGCTGGGAAGAGAAGGGCAGGCCTGCTGCAGCCTCCTCCAGCGCCCGCCGCTAAGCCACCTACAGCTGATGATCCCCGATTAGGGACCCACACAGGAGCTGCGGAAGCCTCCTGACGCACGGGTCCAGGCAGCAGTAACCCAACGCACCATGTGTGGGCAGCAAGCTCGGAAAGACAGGGGGTTTTGGGTGGGAGCAAGCAGCCTGTCCTTCCCCATCCTAAAGTTGGGTTAAACCCTCTTCTAAAGGCCTCCAAATGAAAGGTGTAAGAGTGAGGCTGAGCTAACTCCCCACTTCAAGGGGGGTGGCAGCACAAATCCGGAGCTCGAGCCGGCAGCTCGTACCCTCACCAGGGTTTTTGCTGGACTAGGCTCCTTAGTGGTTGCCCCCTGCTTGCACCCCAGTCCTCCGGCCAGGCAGGATGTGACCCGGGGAGGCTTCGGTGCCCTTTGCACGCCCCAGCACCTCATCCATTTGGGGGCAGGAGGGGAGCAGCCAGGGCTGGGCTCCCGGCACCCAGCCGTGAGGGCAGCCACAGCCTCTCCGGCCAAGGCTCTGCTGCGGGAGGCCGGGGCTCGGCCTCGGCAGGGAGCTGACAGTTGGGCAGAGGAACAAAGGCACCACCGCAGGAGGGGGGAACCGGCTGGAAAACACAAAAGCGTTAGGCGGGCGGATGGGGCGAAGGCGGCGACGGCTCGTTTCACGGGGAAGGTGCTTCCCTCCTCTCCGGGCACCGTCCCGCCAGAGGACGCCTGGCAGGGGACGGAGGGAGCCGCGGAGCAGCCCGCGGGCAGCACCCCCGGTCCGCCGCCGCCCCGGGCTCCGTCCAGCCCCGGGCTGGGACCGGCCCCAGCGCTCCCGCCGGGACCCCCGCCGCGCTCCGAGCCCGCCCGGACCCCCCGGGGAAGGGCAGGAGAACGGGGACCAGCGCCGGGGGCACCCACACACCGGGGGGGGCCCGGAGCCCCCCGGGGGGGGTGGGGGGGGAGGCCCCGGGGGGCTCCCCCCGACCCCCGGCCCCGCTCCTGCGGGCGCTGCCCCGGCCCCGCGGCGGGGCGCGGATGCCCACGCTGGCACCGGCGGCTCCGGGCACGCCCCCGGCCTCTTCCCACCGCCCTTCTTCTTCCACCTGAGGCCACCGGGGACCCCCCCTCGCCCCCTTACCCGCCAGGATGGCCTTGCCGGGGTGCGTGAGCTTGGCCTTGCCGGCGGGGGCGGCGGCGGCCAGGCTGCGGGGCGCGGCGGGGGCGGGCATGGCCGCGCTGCTCCGCGGCTCCTGCGCTGCCCGGCGGCGGCCGGGGCCGGGTTTTAGGGCCTCGCCCGCCGAGGGGGCGGCCCCGGCGGCGTCACATCCTCACGGGGCGGGCCGAGCCCAGCCCAGCCGAGCCGAGCCGGGCCCGGCCCCGCAGCCCGCGGGTGAGTCACCGGCCGCAGGCTCGGCTCCCGCCCCGGTGCCGCAGACACCTCCCCCGGGGAAGTCAGGACGGGGTTGGCAAAGCCCCCCGAGCTGTAATTGCTGGGGGTTGCGCAGCGGTACGAGGTGGAGGTGGCTCCTGCTGGCCCTCGGGGTGCTGCTCTGCACCCCGCTTTGCCCCCCCCGCGCGGGGAGCAGGAGGCCGGGCCCGGGGCAGCGACCGCAGGAACGCCCAGCGCTCGGAGTCGGAAGAGAAACCCCAGAGGCTGCTCGGTGGGGTGTTGAGATAAATCCCCGAAGTGAAAAGCTGAACCACTCCTAAACAAGCAGCTTGGTTGGGCTGCAGGCCTTTCCCTTCCCCATGCCGTAGCTGAAAGTTGCCTGGACAGAAACTCCAGGGCTGTTCCCTTCCCGCCCAGGATATTACAGAAATGCAGGCGTGCTGCAGCGAGGCTCCAGCGGCAGGGAAAGGGCACTGTCCTGCTGCACAGAGGGAACATTTTGTGTAAGAAACCTCCTCCGGCCATGCAAAGTGCAAGCTCCTGTCGAGACTTGCTGCCTGTGCGCTCCGTGAAATGAGTTTTGCCTCAGCAAGGCTCCGCAATCCGCTGGCAGGATCCCGGCTGGGCCTCAGGCGAAGGTTAAGGCCACATCTCCTGAGCTCTGCGGCCGTGGCCTTGTGGGCAAACCGCCCGCAGAAAGGCTGCTTGGGAGACTGAAGCACCTTTATTTTGCTAGGATTCAGGCATGCACACGAAGGCATGCTGGCACTGCACAACTCATTTCCAGATGTGGCCAGAGGTGTGTGGGGCTTCAGAACAGCTCCGGCAGTCAGAGGCAAGCCCAGTGGGGCGGCCTCGTGGCCATGGCCATGATGCAGGCTCTGCCCGGCTGGTTTGTAGGGCAGCAGAGGGCAGGGGCACTCTGCCATACGCACCTACCACTATTGCAGAGCGGAGACAGGCTGCTCCCTGGGGCACAATCCCCACACCCCAGGAAGACCCTTAGCTCCAAACTCTAATGCACTTGACTGTTTCCTTTGCCACGGGTGCTACTAAATTTCAAAACCCCTGTCAGAAAGACCTTTGCACTCTTTCATCAGTACAAGCCCTGTGCCTGCCCCACAGCCTTGTTCTCTACATGTGTACTGACCACTGGGCACCTATGCAAGCACAGAGCTAGGGGGGCTTAACAACACCATGAGGCTCACATCTATATCCATCTGACTTCAACTCAGCTATGTGGATACAGTCACCCCCACTTCAGCACTAGTGAAATAAAACCAGAAAATTAACACGTGAAGAAAGAGTGCACAGAAGGAAGAAACGCATAGTCCCAGTCAGATGCAGAGCAGCTTACTCAGTGCTCTGCTTAGCAGCACTGGTATGGCAAAAATAAGATAAAACCTTTCAAAGATGGTGATCAAATTGAAATGCATTGAGATTTCTGATCAATCTGATCAACACCTCACATCAATTATCATAACATTCACGTATGCCTGTGGACATGTGTACTTACTGTTGTGGGGACACGATTACCTTCAGAACAAAACACTGCCTGTTACAGATTCCCAAGTCTCCAAGGCTGGTGCACAATCCCATCCTGTCCAAGAAAATACTTAACCACGTGGCTTAATAGTAAGCAACCTCAATGGGATTCACAGAGGTGCTTACTTTGCTGAACAGAGAAGGGATTATTCATACTTAATCACACGGATTGCAAGCCATCTCAACTTGACCTCCAAGAAGCTGCTAACAACGCTTGTCAGCAGAAAGCCTGAAGGAAAAGAGCATCTAATGAAGATAAGCAACCTCTAAAATACTAGTGGCTGCAAAAAGCATATTTTAAATCCTGTGACTTACATGAAAGTAAAGACTTGACCAGACTCATATGGCCAAGAACATCTCCTAGGAGTTGGGTGGTGAAAGCATAAAAGAGCAGCTACTATTACAGGCAGGGTATTGAGTCCTCTGTTTTACTGCTCTCAATCCAGGAATTTTCACGGAAACAACCACCTGGCAATCTGAACCCATTTCCACTGCTGGTGTCTGGCACTTGTTTCTGCTGCCATAGAAACAGATAGGAGAACTGTTAAATACATAGACAGGTGCTATCGTCGTTCATAGACCTCACAGCACTCCCTTCAGGACCCAACAATCAGAATTGAAAAGAACTGCTGAAGATGAAAGCAACATTCACAATTTTTTTTGAATACACACTGATTGCAGACAGAGCTTTCTGAATTATAAAAAGCACGTAAACAATGACCACACTCGATCAGCTCCAACTTATCCCTCCCCTTGCCCTCACTCACCCTCCCCCAAATTATTTATTTATCACTGGCATAACTTTCATGCACACCATGGTTTTAGAGACCATAGGTGACCAATAACTTTCTATTAAAAGTCCTTCAATCAGAAAATTTCTTCATCTCACTGAATAAACAGTTCTATCATCAGAATTATTACAACTCAAACTACTACAAGTTTTTGCACGCATTATTAATCCACATCACTTGGGGTCTTATGGTACACTAAGAAACCTTAGTTCCTCTCAGGTTTCCTGACACAGCAAACAATTCTTTCAGGCGGAACAGATCTTACACATAACAGACTTCAAGGAGAAGCAATCGTGTCAGACATTTCTGAGTCAGTGTTTCACCAGCTTTTAGGTGTATGCAGAGGGGACCTATGACTATAAGATAAAGCTCTTCCAAAACAGCTTGCATGATTCCCACTTGAGTACACATACAAAAAGAGCTCCTGTTGATACTCAAGTGTAATTACTGAGATCACCAGGACTGATTCTCCAGAGAGCCCAACAGAAATCCCCGTGACATTTAACATTTTGAGTGGCCCCGACGCAGAAGATGAGTGAAATCCATGCAGTCCACAAAGCATTTACAGGTTCTCATTCTCCTACCAGACTATGGTCACACTTCCCTCTCAGCACGATATATTACTGAAAAACTACTCTAGTTGACAAGCACTGTTTGCTGTTTACTGTAGATGAGACCATTTTCCCTTCCCACCCAAACACCTCCTAACTTCCTGGCTGGATAACCAGCACTTTGGGAACTTGTGCTCTGCATAATATTGTTAACCTCTCTGCTGCGGAAAAGAACGTACCAGATGACTTGGCAATTCTTTCCTTTTATAACCATTAGGGGGGAGGAAAAGGAGAAATACATTTTTTTTTTAGACAAAGTGTTGTTTTTTGTTTTTTTTTAAAGTCTTGATTATAACCACAGCAGACAGAGAAGAAAAGATATCTTTCCTTGACTCACTGAACCATGCAGAATGCATGACTGAATAAACTCCAATTTTGACTCAGAATTTTTACATTCTGACACATAAGAGGAAGACAAGACTTACCCTTCTCTGTCTGTATTTCAAGTTCAAATGAACTGAATACTTTAAAGCTGACAACATTATAGTATCTATTTTAGTTCAGAAGAAAAATGATGTTTTTTGCTACCTTCCTGAAAGACCCAAAAGTCTCCACACTGAAAGACCTAGACTGAAATATATGTATGCTAACAGTTTTGCAGCATTTTATTAGTAAAATGTGAGTCAGGATCTATCATTACCTTTGAAAATATGCCCACAGAAAATACATAGTAATGAAAAACAAGAAAACTATACTAGCAACAAACTCTTTGAAAGCTGAATGCTTATTGAAATAGAAGATGTAAATGAATAAAAAGACCCCAAGACCATTAAGCTAGACTGGTACACCTGCAGGTTGCTATAGCAAGCACTAATTTACTCTGCAAACCACAACATAATTACACACCAGTGTTACAAAGCACTCTCGTGTCGTTAAGCATTTTTCAGCTTTGGGTTCCATTATATTTTATCACAGATTCAAGATGTCCCAGTTTGACCTGGTGGAAACAAATGAGATCGAAGCACTCTTGGTGTATGCTGTAAAACAACAACAAAAAAATATACTCAGGTTGGAAACAGTGACAAACCAAACCACTTACAACAGAACATGAAGGACCAATATGGGAATAAGTTCTACAGTTAAGTAATATGCCCTGTCACAAAGTTTTATGCATGCTGTCCAAACTGCTCATTATGCAAACCCGGTACATATAGTGCTTGCTTGTTCTAAGATTTGCAAGTTGTATAGCCTCATTTTTTTTTCAGTGCAAATTTGATCCACTGGCATGCTGCTTTAATCACTCTAAAAGTTTTTCAGTGGCCAGGCAGGTTCTAGCCTGCCAATTAAAATGTCACACACACAAGCATTATCTAACTATGCAGCAGTTTAACAATCAGCTTTGCCTGAATATATCCATCATATGTGCCCAAGTACAAAAGGTATCCAGACATCTAAGCCAGTGGACATCAGACAACAAAAAATTTACTTGTCAGTTCTATAGCTGAAGGAACAGAAGCTTTTTATGCTTCTGAATAACAGTTGCTGGTTTTGCTACAGGAAAAAAAAAATAGTTTCTCATTTTATGCAACCTTACTAAGGGATCCAGGTCATTCTAAGTGCCAGTTTTCAGCATTACAGTTGCTAAAATAAATAAATAAAAATCAACAAAAAAGCTATTAAATCAAAATCAAGTTTGGACCTTAGAGTCACTATTTCTTCTATCACTCCCCAAATTAGTACCCACTTGAGCAGGCTTTATCCACTCATAATTTGTATTTTTCAAGCAACAAAACCACTTAGGAGCTTTTTCTTCTGCTATGCTACCATTTAATTATATATCCATAAAAAGAGGGGTGATGAATAGAAGCCTTGTAAAACACCCCAACTTAATGTAGACAAGAAACAGAACTTACCCCAGCAACACATTCCTCCTGAGCTTACAGGGTCAGCTCATCTGGCCCAGCAGAGCAGACAGCAGCAGCTACACGAGAATTCTGCTTCCAACAGCAGCTCTTAGACATTCTTCCTCCCCTCCCCTTTCACTTGGTGTTTATACCCAAAGGAACCAATAACATTTGAGGATGTGAGGGAGCAAACAATAGTGGTTAAGGAGCTCAAGTGCTAGCTCAGAATGAGCAGCTGAATACAGGCCCGAATTTTATGCCAAGATCAGCACATGTCCCTGCAAACATTTCGTGAGAGGTTCATTTCCACCTAGCTCACAAGACATTAAAGTGGCTGCACAGCAGTGCTTGTTTTCTCTGATGCCAGACCTGTAGTTGCCTGGAGTTTGACAGATGGGGCAAAATCCCCCTGAAGTCTGACGAATAGCAAGAACTATTACAAAGGAAATCCATACTTGGTTTCTTACAGGAAAATCGCGAGTATGTAAGACACGCTATGCTGGTTCTTAAGCAAGTTACTGTTTGACAGTATCACAGGCCCAGAAGTTAGTCTCCAGCCACCACTCTCTGTGGTGAGTTCTGCATGACAGCACTAGCACAGTCTCACTGAAGCAGTGGGAATTAGTGAGAAGCTTAGTTTCAAAGGAGGTTTTGTGCAAGCAATTTTATCCGAGTTTTTCAAACTTGGATTAACACTACAACTCCATAAACTGTATTAAGTCTTCCACGTAACCCACTAAAAGAGTGGTTATTTCCTGCTGAGAAAGACTTAACCATTAAAGAAACAGTTAAATAATCTGGTGTGGAAGCATTTGTTCCACAGTTTAGGTAGAGCCACACCATAACAGCAGGGAGTATGCTTCTGGATGCATTTTAGAGTGTAAGAAGATCACAGAATTTATAAAAGCCATTATACTTAGCAAGAGCTTAAGATTCCAGGAGACCAACTAAAGCACGACTATTTATCAGAGCTGACAGCCATGCCTTCCTTGAGAACTCAGTCATTCCTGTAATTAGATTTCTTGACTGAAGCAAATTAAGATCCCCAGGCTAGCTCAATTCTCTACAGGTCATGAGCTGTTCTACTATTTAATCCAGCACTTTACTGTATTTCACCATCAGCTTGTAATTGTTGCTATCAAGTCACAGTAAATTCTCAATCTGAGGGGAAGGAAACTCCCAGTCATACTAATTGTCAAGCTTGTCTTCAGTTCTAGCTGCCTCCCCCAAGTTCCTGTTGACCCACAGGGAACTGGTTACAAAATGGAAGTATTATTTGCCTGGAAAATAGCATGCTACCTGGCTAATTCCTGCTAGGAATAAGTCTAGACAGAGTGCAGATTTGCTTGAACTCATTAGCTGCTCAGTATTTCAAGCTGAGCCACTGAGTGCTGATCAGTACAAAACCAAGGTTAGTGTGTTACATCAGTGCTCGGAGCGCTCTGGCCTTTATTAGAAAAGTAGATAGCACATCTCTTTGCCACTGCTATCACACAGTACAGCAAGCAAGGGAGACAATGTACTAGTTAGAATCATGCTAAAAGTCTACTGTTACTGATTTCACAGCACTGTTAAGTCTCTACGAGTTGGCACATAAAAATTTTTTGCCCCATACAAGTAGAATTCAATATGAAAGGTGTAGCTTACCAGTCCTGCTGCTGTATTCATGTATTTCAGTGGAGCAGACTTAGAAGACTACCTGCAGCATCTCCCCCAGCACAGGACCGAGCTTACACTTTTCCAGTCCTGTGAATGAAGTCACGTAAGCATGTGACCGCCTCCTGCAGCATGACCCCTGCACATGACAACGTGTGCTATGTTCACTGAAGAGACCACAACTCCCTTTAATGTTACTTGCTAAGCCCTCTATGGTATATGCTTTGGCACAATTTCCCCTTTTCCTGTCTGGCATCCTTAGCTGTCACAGGTTAAAAAACTTGATGCTTTAAGTGGTAGTGCATTACTACAACCAGTCCCCAAGAACTAGAAGAAGACTAGAACCACACGGTGGATACTGCAGTTTTACATTTATAGTTGGACTTTTATAATATTCAAGATTAGCACAAGATTCATAACCATAAATTATACATTGTTATCTAAGTACATAAAACGTTAATGATACATGTATTTGAAGAGTGGCACAAAGTAATAATACATCCCTGTTGGAATTCTCAAAGAAAGAGGTGGGCGGTAGACACACCATTGATACTACTGCAGCGTAGCAGAACTGAGTCACTGCATCTTGTTAATTCAGATGGTGTTGACTCTGCCCACCAGACAGGGTCAGAACATGGTGTGGCAAGAAGCCAATGCCAGAATCAATTAAAGGTGCAAATAAAAAAGTCAGGATTATGGCCCTCCCTACCGCCTCATTATGTTAGCAGTATGCCCCCCTCCCCAGCCCTGACGCTGTGCTCTTGCATCTTTAGTACTTCGGCAGGCCATGCACACTCCCATGTTCACTTGCCACACATAGCTGAGGTTTCCTTTAGTACCATTTAACGTCAACAAGTAACATGCTCTCCTCTTGATAAACAAAAAGGATCTGGGAAATGTTTGCTCTCTGGCATGAGAAGATTTATTTTCTTTAAGTCTCAGATCTACTCCAGAAAATATAGAACAGACTCCAACAGCATTGAACCCCAACAGCATTATTGTCCAGAAAAGGAAGCTTTCCCAATATTCCTCTAAACATTCAGAGCACAAATACCAGAAAGCCCAATCTCTTTTGCATGTAAGACTGCAAACAAAATGGGGTAGTCAGATGTACATAAGCTTTCAACAATTCATTATTAAGGAGATGCTTCACTGAATTGTTAACAACCCTGCTACTTCAGTAGCTTCAGCTAAAGCTTTAACAACTTGGTGCCAGGCAATTTCCCAGCTGCCTTCAATGGACTTTGCAAAAGAAAAAAATATGCTCTTCCCCCTGGCCTCAAGCAGTTATTGCTATATGAGTTAGTGAAATAGTGCCTTAACTTCAGACAAGAGTCTCACAATGTCATTAACAAAAGCTGCCTTTCAGAGGTTGAAATGTAACCGGACAATAATCAATAAATAACAGTAACAGGCATCCCGTTGAAGTCTCCTCAGTGAGCAGGGCAGCAAGTGTGTTCAGCCAACAGAAGCTCATCTGTGCCTTTAGGACCATTGTACACTTCTTGGAGAAGTTAAAAAGGGACGGGAAGGAAGAGAACAGAGACAGCGAAGGTCTGTCAGAGAGCTAGTTACATATTGAAACCATAAACAGGTGGCTGGGTGAATCCTGGTGCTGAGTATCCATATGGGAAGTTTGCTTGGGGAGGTACTGCACTGGGGCCCGCTGTTAACATCAACTGCTGGCCTGGAAAAGCACGAGAAAAAAAAAAAGTTAGTTTAAGTACCCAAGGTCCCCAGATGCTAGCTGTACTATGGGACAGAATTATTAGGCTTTTAGCTAAAAATCAGCCACTGTGCAAGCACACACTAGCAAGTTACACTATTACTCAACATGCACCACACAGAGTGGGCACTTAGGCCATCTGCTCTCGCTACCAGAAAACTAAGAAAGCAAGGCAGGACTCAGATGGGAAGAGGAATATCAGCTGTTCTTGATGGCAAGATAAACGTGGCTTGTTTTGAAAAGACCACACTGAAAGCCAAACTGATTCTGTTTAAACACCATGCATGGTCAGAACTCAAAAGTAAAACAATTCAAGCAATTAGTTAGGTCTGTTAGGTCTCAGTCTGGAAAGTGCTGCAAAAGGCCTGAATGTACCTTGATAGAAGATTTGTGTTCATCACTAGGAGCACACATGCCTCATGCACATATTAAATTTAAGTTAACATTTACATTAGACAGTGAACCAGTCACATCCTTCCCTTACCAGCCACTTCTAGGTGCTTGTTAGCAGAATGCCTCTTCATAGGGGCTTCTAAAATAGCAGCACACTTGGACAGCCATGGTTTTTTGGCTGCATTTGTCTTAAAATGGATGAACTAGAAAGCCAGTCTGCCTTTCTACTTGGAAGAGCAGAAAGCAGACACATTCCTCTTAGAAAGGAACAACAGGAGGAATTAGCATGCTCTTTAAGTTGTTTCTGGGGTTGTGCACACATTGGTATCCCCTCTCCTGTTACCGTACTAAAAGGCTATTTCTAAGCTAGGGTTCTGAGCCATGTAAGAGGAGTAATACTTTAGCTGAAGAGTAGAAGTACTGTAAGAGTGAGATGTCACTTCAACAACTTGTGCAGTCCATCTAGCAGAGATGACCATTTTACTAGCTACTGGAAACCAGCTTACTTTGGAGACAGTCGTTCAAGTAACCTCCATAAAGAGAGACCACAGTGGCAATAGGTAATCAATTAAAACCAAGTCTTTCACCTACCAAATACTATTGGAGTGGGTTCAGTTACTTGTTCCTCTTCTTTTCTTAGGCTTTCAGAAGCATCAAGTTTATCCACCTACATTGAAGTGAACAGGAGATGTATGAAGGCCTTGCCCATGAATTGCACTATCACACGAGGCTTTCAGTGCCTGGTACCTTAGCTATCAAGGGTTCCTTACTGTAGTCCATTTTGGAGACTATGGCTGGGAACATGCAGACTGAAAGTCTGTAAACCTGTCTTCCCAATTGCTTTAGTTTCATTGCAATAGCTGTCAAATGTAGCTGAGAAAGACCACTATTACCTTCAAGCACAGCATTTTTGGGAGCCCTGCTCTAGTTAACTCTATGACAAAGAGAACAAGTCAGCTCACTGTAATTCCAAGGATCACCTCAAACGAGACTAACCTAGTTGTCTACCTAGTTGTCTATTAACCTGCAAGCCCTCTCCCCTTCATTAAGGGCACCTAGATATTTGCAAGTATTCCAGACCATGAAGTTTAATCTTATCTACAACTACAGCCTAACTCTGGTTACGGAGTACTAGTTTAACTGTATTAATATCCACAGAGACTCCCTTTAGAGGAAATTCTAGAACCATCATAGGAAGTGGTCTAGTTGTATCAGCTTTATACAGAACCCAGTGTTGTGCAAAATAAAGCTCTGTTCATGCTAAACTCACTTGTCAGAGTGCTACAGTAGTGCAGGAGCTCTGAACACAGTTTTAAATTGGGGGTGGGAGGGTGAGAGAGGAGGGCAGAGAAGGCAACAGTACCTTCCATCTTTCAGGTTTTAAGAGTTATATCTTCCATAAGCGAACCACTGAGACTGAAGGCTGCAAAGGCATAAAATCACACAGCTTCATATCCAGATACAGATTCTACTAACATCCTGGAAAAACCTTCTTTTAACTGTATTTCAGCTGCTCCTCAGCCTCCTTTCCCACTAAAACGATCATATCCAATTTGATGAGTGCTGCAAAAGGGGTCTCTATGATACTTTAGAGAGGTTATCTGGACCTGTTGCTTAACTGTTTCCTGATTTTTATTTTGTTAAGTTTGCTGCTCAAATTAATAACTTGAGTGGCAGTATGTCTTAACTCATTCCCTCAGAGCTGTCAACCTAACAGCTTTTCAGGATAACACTCAATATTGAGTGTTACAAATGTTGTCTCTATTACTGTGGGTCAAAGCAATTGAAAGCTACCGCTTTCAAACTAGTTGCTGTACTTATGACCTCGGATTCCCACTCTCTCCAGGATTAGACTTTACTGCCCCTAACGCATTAAGGAATTTGGAACAGAAGTGCAGTTACTCCCTCTGTTGGAGAAACAGCAAGCATGCTGAGAGAAGAAGGGACAAAAACAGCCAGCAAAGGCTAAACTTCTTTCTGATTTGATGTCTAGAAGTGAAGTTGTTCAAAAAGTTTCCAAATGAATGTTACCAAACTTTTTGTACCCGGCCCCTTCTGGGACATAGGCTATTCTATGCTTTCACACCTTTGGTTTAATGCATAAGAGAAAGATAAGTTCTGGAAGACTTACATACTCTGCTGATAAACCAGCCTATTCTTTTGTACCTTTGAAGTTAGTTACATGACAGAATTTTAGACATACTACAACATTTATAAAACCCATTCTCTAATTTCATGTTTGTAGTTAATTCAGACTAAATTAGTTCCACTGTAAACCATTTTCATCATGCAGATTTTCCTTCTGGCAAGTTATCTGGTATTTAGTAAGAGATCACTTGTAAATCCAACTAGCAATTTAAGAATCATGACCTGAACGTAAACTTCACACGGAAGAGTACAAGTGAACTTGTGTGGCAAGTTGCACCTCAGTAGAATTTGAAGAGGAAGTTTAAGATCAGTGCAAGTACTTTCATTATACTAATGGGCAAGACTTAAATGTATCTGTAAAAGATACTTGCAACAAGTTTTCTGTAATATAGTAATTAGGAGCCCAAACAGTCAAGTCCTCAATTACTTGCTTCCATTTCTCATGAAGAAAGAGCAGAGTCTGGTTGGATTTTCAAGTTCCTTGTGAATAGTTATCCTTTTAGCATTAGAAAGTGAACAGAAAATGAGTTAGAGCTAAATTACACTGCTTTTCTGGCAGAAGCTACAGCTAGATTCCTGTAAAAGAATCCTAGGGTATTGAGGGACACAAATGAACACAAAAGAGTTTGAAATCAGAGTGTCACCTTATAGAACAGCCCATCAACCTGCAAGAAAATTCAGAGGGGAATACTTAACATGACTGATTAGAGACAACCTGAAGCAGTCACTTCTAGATTACTAATTTCAACAGAACTCTCCACTGTGATGTTCTACACAACACTAGAGCCTTTTAAGGAAGGATCTTAGTTTCATATCCTGGAGCTGTTTGAGACAAGCATTTCAGGACCACACATGATCAGAAACTCTCCCTTCTCAGTTCAAGACTAGCTACTGGTATCAGTATTGTACAGCCAGACTATGCATCTAAAGTTCTGTCTTCCATAAATACCTTATTTTCAGCAATCTACTCATACGGCTGATGTAGGAACAGTGTGTACTGTTACACAGAGTACAGCTTTTGAATAACTAACAAGAAAACATACAGAGTACTTTCAAAGTTATACCAAGTAAAAAATGATGCAGGTTCTCTTCAGCAAGTCCTCAACTTCAGCAACTACGCAGCTGCTCTAAAAAGCATACAGTTGCTCACACCCATTGTTAAAAGTTAACTACACCTCTTTCAAGTCCTATGCTTTCTATTTAGAAATTTAGCTATCTAGCATGAAGTGACTAAACACAGAGGAATTTCCAGAGGACTTAGTGTGAAGAATAGTAATACTCTAAATACATGCAAAGAGCTTTACCTGGTTTGCATAACACTAATTGCCCAGCAGACTAAAAGACTCAACTTCTTAGCCTATGCAATACTCACTTTGGTAAGGTACTCTCTCATCACTTGGATGAAATAAGGCATTGCAAAGTCCATGATGTTATGCCTCCATGCCAACTCAAGGACTACATCTGGGTGCAGCAAGTCGTAACACGTGAAAAGGCAGGCTGCAAAACACTCCTGCTTGCCTTCTTCCAGGAACCACTGAAGCAGCTTCTCAGCTAGTTCTGCATCTTTGGACTCTGCAGCATACTGCATAGCATCCTAGAGAAAAGGACAAGAGTTAAGCTTGACCCTTGTCTGTCAGTTTGTTGTTTTACACCTTATGTATATGAAACTGCTAGCTAAATGAGCCATGTATTTTGCATACCATGAAATTTGTCTTTCACATCGCCACACATGTTGTGTAGGAGCTAAGTTACAGAATATACACTCAGTTAAGTCCTCTTATTCCCAGGCAGCCCAGGCGCTCATTTTAAAGAAAGCCTGTTGCACATTCAGTTAAGTACTTGAAGTGGCCCAATGAGATTTTGCTTAGTTTTGTAGCAGCAAAGATAAACTTTCTGGTATCCCACCTACTTCACAGTTAGACATTAAGGATTACCTAGAGCAGAAGGAACTACTGCATCAACTGCTTGGAAGGTGGCAAGACTGAGGACTATTTGTCAGCTTTCCTACAGAGCACTCAAGAACTGGCTCATGTGAAATCACTATAGGCTTAAATGCTATACCACTCTACTCATGTTTCATTTCTACCCTATATGGTCAAAGTCTTTAGGTCTACACAGAATGTTCTGCACTGATAGAGAAAACTGTACAGATGCCTTTGACGGATATAGAGAGATCTCTGAGTACAGGACAGCATTATCAAATTAGATTTAAGGTCTACATTTGAAATTGCAAGCTATTCTGCTCTAAGATTCTCTACTTAAACTTCAGGTGAAGGGCTAAGACTCATTGGAACCCCAGATTTGAAACTAACAGAATGCATTCAGTTTCCAGGAGCCTATGCTTTAGAGATCAGACTCTTCTTTTTGACAGTCAGGGAGAAAAGCTGCGTTAACTCACCTTATACAGACGGTCTTTCTTGCATAGCTCCACACTCTGCTTCCAGCGGTTGTTGCCCTTATACAAGTACGCTGCAATACGCCTAAATTCAATTAGTTCATGCTTTTCCAGGCGCTGAGCCAGTGTTATGTTATCGAAGTTGTCATAGGCATCAATGGAAGCTCTCAAACCCTGTTTGAGAGAGAATTGTTACCCATGTTTCCAGATGATAGTAGGTGAGAGCTACAGAAGAGAAGCATCCAAGGATGCTTCACAAGTGCTTAGGCTATACCAGATAGATGTTGATGCTATGGCTGTCTACCGCTTCTTTGCCCTGCATATTTCGGACAAGTTTGAAACAGCTTTTCACAACAACTTTATTTTCCCAAAGACTGTTTTTAATAAAGCAGGATTTTAATTTGGTTGTACAAACTTCACTTTGCAGACTAAATAGAATAAATAGCTTATCTTACAAATAGCAGTCAACAGGGCCAGAAGCAAATTTGTTTACAGAAGTGTTGTCTACTGAAGTACTTACCCAATGCTGACCTTTGTGAAGTCTTGTTCTGAGAGAAGTAACTGTGGTATCTGCTTTGTTTGCAGGTTATTAGATTGTAACCAAAGCACCCCAGGGCCGAAAGGGTCTGATTCTCTTCCCTACTACTGCTACACTGCAGAAGTTCCCTTTTGCTCAAGGGAATTACACCTGGTCAGCTGGGAGAGAACTAACCCATGACTATTTATTTATTTTTTTTGATCACACCTACTGGTCTCTTTTGTGGGGCTCACCTGGTAGTCTTCCTCCTCTGTTAAAAGGTTATTTAGAGCTTCATTAACTCCTTTGTTGTTGTGGTTCTGGACTGAACGCAAGTAAGGCTTTACTAGAAGTAGCTGATTAACCTGGAATTAAGATATTTTCAATACAAGATTAATTATACTAGTTCTGACACTTGATACTCCTGAAACAAGTTCCCATTTCTTATAGCAAGAGTTTATGCTTACTGTCAGGACTGTGTATGCTTACTATCAGAACAACAGACAAGTCACATTGTGTTGTTGCTGCAAGTAAAATGAAACAGCCTCCTAGGCCAGGCCAGTTATGCTAACTCTTCCAGTGCTTTCCATATTAACCAGGATTGGACTGCTTCTTAGTCCTTCGTACTGGAGGGAAAGCCACCTGACAGATGCCAGCCCTTTTTTTCTCCTCCTCAGAAACTAGCGTGTCTTAACTTGCATGGAGGTTTTCTGTTCATCCACTATCTCCCAAACTCACCTTCGAGAAAAAATTGACTGTCCTCGTATGATCCAGTCGTGGAGATAATACAAGCAGAAGATCATTGATCAGCAGAGGTTTGTAGTCCAAGTAGAATTGCAAGGCTTTGTAATACAGCTCCACATTGGCCACCTGCATAGTTACACACTAGTCAGTATTTCAAATGCAACTAAATTTAAGGTCCTTAGCTTGGATCACTTAACTCAGCAGAAAGTTTATCTGACTCTTAAATAAAAGCTCAAACTTTCTTCTACCGGATGGTAGCATTACACTTGCATGCACAATTCTTGTTGAATCTCATGACTGCTTCTAGTGTCATCTGCTTCCAGATGGTGAAGTTACAACCTAGCAGGAGCAGTCCAAACCAATTCTAACCCATCCATGGTTAAGAGATTCCAGCACTGGCAGCCCACTAGACTTAATGTGATCATGTGTTTAATTCCTAAAGGCTGTAAGCTTAACCACTCTTAAGTTGTTGCCTTGAAACCCGTAAGACCAGTAAGAACGTGTTCACAGCCTGAAATCTTATCTAAACGGTTCATTAATCCCCCTATTCTCCACTGCATTCATAGGACTGCCTAGCCAAATTCTCCCACTGAAATAGCTAGAAACATCTGCAAAGATCTTTCAAGAAATGTTACAACCTCGTACTGAGGCAACAGTCAGGTCAAAGATATTGAAGAGGTTGTGCCCTTGCTTGTGACCTACAATCCTGAACAGTCCCTGAAAACATTCTGTGCTATAGGCTGCCACCCATCAGAACGTGCTGCACAACAGAAAACAAAGGGTACAAGCTTAGCTTAATTCTTGTGCTAAACTATTTGGATAATTTGTTTTAAATACAGCATGAAAACTGGCTAATAGCTTAAGCAAACTTAAGTGGGGATTCTGTTGTGAATTTTGCCTTGGTTCTGAAAGAATCTTTCAGCACCTTGATTCAGTTAACTATCAACTTGCCTTGGCAATTATGTCTTTAAACTGCCCTTCTTTCCAGGCATCGGTGGGATGATTCATCATAGTAATTATTGCATTGTCATACTCCTCGTATTTGTCATAAAGGAATACGAGTTCTGCCCAGAGATGAGCCTGTTCTGCAGCTCTGAGCACCTGATAAAACAAGAAGACAGTCAGTTTGATTCATTAACATCTTCCCTACTTCACTTGCAGTGTAGTTACTTTGCTGCATACCTTTGGAATATTAACTCGAGACCAAAAGAGCTCAAGATGTTCCCTCATCTTCTGAGGCTTGAATTTAGAGTATAAGATGGCAAGTTCAGTAAACATTCCCATGTGAGCACGCTCTAGACCCAAAGCAGCTTCCAAAAGAGCAATCAGTTCTTCAAAGTAGCCACGATCCTGGATATTAGGAAAATAAGGATTAATTGCAAATTCATAACCAACTAGCACTTAAAACTTGCTAAAAATAAAAAGCTTATTTACTTAAATTCAACAAACTTTTCTCTCCAAATTAGAATGCTTAGTTTTATAAGACACTATTCAAATAAGGCAACAGAACTGTAAAAGAAGGGAGAGTGAAAGCTATCACCCTTCCATTTACTATAAAAAGTTTGCGTGCAACTATTAGGAAATAGAGGAAGAATAAATTCAATTTACTTCTGCAGTCATTAAACGTTAGTCCCACAGGGTGTCAGGTTTTAGCTAGGACCTCTTTACTAGCAGATACAAGTATGCTGTATAGATTTTCTAAGACATTAACAGTGATCTAACCTGATAGTAACTAATCAGCTCTTCAAGTTCATCAGCATGAATGACTATGTGTAAGCCACATATCTGTGCCAAGCGGAATTCTTTTCCATCCACACAGGCAAAACATACCTGTAATGAGAGGTAGCAAACAGTCAGTTCACAGAATAATACTGCAATGCTTATTTAGACTCCTTATATCAAAGGACAAAGTTGATTAGCAAAGCTTTAACAAATTCAGAGCTTACTACACAGTTCCAAATAGGTATTACTGTAATACTGCCATTCATTTTACACTGTTCTGAAGCTAACCATTATTATCTTGGGCAAGATGACAGCTTATGAAGATACAGATGTGCTCTGTAGCCAGAAACAGCAAGTCACTATCAGATATCACAGATGGTTATGAATTAACTGTTCTTTAATTCCCACATTACTGATGGAGCAAAGGAGTCCAATTATGCTCAGAAGCAACATGCTCAGAAGCAACAACAGTGTGTGTTCTGCAGATTATTAAAACCACAAGTTTTAGTTACCTCCTTCCAAGTCCTTGTGCTGTTGGCTTTGCGGCCACTGTCCACTGCTGCCTGATACTCTCCAAGGTGTACCAAGGTAGATGCCAGGCGAGCAAAGTTAGACACATTGTTATATAGTAATTTTGCTGCTTCATACATCCCTTCTTCATAACAGCGATCACCAACCTGGATTAGAAGTCCGAGGTAAACAAGGGTAACAGCAAGAATCAAGTCAGCTAAGCAGCAAGTCAGACATGGGAACTGTGATCAAGACTTACCTGCTGTATATGGGCATTATTAGGGCCACTAATAAACTCCTCCAGTTCTGAGAGACGATTAGTTTTTGCCAAGGCAAAAATAAGTTCCGTCTCTACATAAGACTCTCTAGCCTTCTTCCTGGCCATCTGTAAGAACTTGACTAGGTCCTCCCAGTTATCTTGAAGAGAGAAGAGGTATTTTAGATTCTCTATTTAGTTATTCTGTCTTGCTCTCCTTGCTAACATCAGGAACACAGTTTTCTCTACTACACTTGATACTAAGCCATCTGCATCTGAGTTAAGGTATTCTCTGCTAAACACTGAGTCACCTTCATATAAGGTTGAACTTCTTACAACTATCCTAGAATTCAATTGGCAAGCAATTCTGCCACGTACAACTAAAATCAATACACTACATTTGGTTGTATTTAGACCGTAACAGTCCAAATTATCTTCATAGGAAGGTCTATCGATGTTGTAGCAACAGAGACAAGTTTGTTAACAGGAATCTCACTAAACTGACTCATCCATTCCATAGACTAGCTGGTCCGATTTATTCTGAAAAGGAATTTGCAAATCGCAAGAATCCTTGCTGCTCGAGGTAAATGAAATAACTCAACTCTAACACAAGCAATCTTAAGTTTGAAGATAATTTGGCTTACCATTTCTATTAGCTGCTTGAACAACTTCCATGTAGGCAGATGGATCATCTGCCTTTATATAGGAGTCAATAGCTTCTTTCACCAAGTCCTTCTGCAGCTGTGCTCTGGCTAGCTGGCTCCATACTGCTGGTTCATTACATCTCTCTGCAAATTCATAAGCACGGTCTAAATTGCCAATGTGTTCAATCAGCACCTGTTTGAAATTGAAATTGCAAGATAAAAAAATCAAATAAAAATGAAAGCCTTGTAACATCATCCTTTCCACAAAATTCTTCCTTCAAACACATAGGTTGTTCTAAGTAAGCGATAAAAAGCTGACGGTTTTTAGAAAAGTCCTTTCTGTACAGCGAAGTAGAGCAGCAAAAATAAAACTCCTGTTGCTATCATTTATCCTCTGCCCTGAAAAAGTCAGTATTCTGGCCTGAAGACAATGCCTAGTAGCATCTGGTACAAAAAAGACAGGGATCTCCTGGAAAGAGTGCAGCAGAGGGCCACAAAGATGATACAGGGCCTGGAGCATCTTTCCTATGAGGAAAGGCTGAGAGACCTGGGTCTGTTCAGCCTGGAGAAGAGAAGACTGAGAGGGGATCTTATCAACGTGTATAAATATCTGAGGGGTGGGAGACAGAAGGATGTAGCTAACCTCTTCTTGGTCGTTTGTGGGGATAGGACAAGGGGCAATGGCCACAAGATAGAGCACAGGAAGTTCCGCACAGACATACAAAAGAAATTCTTCACGGTGAGGGTGATGGAGCACTGGAACAGGCTGCCTAGAGAGGCTGGGGAGTCTCATTCTCTGGAGATATTCAAGGCCCGTCTGGACACCTACCTGGGCAGCCTGCTCTGAGGAACCTGCTTTGCAGGGGGGTTGGACCCGATGATCTTTCGAGGTCTCTTCCAACACCTACAGTTTTGTGATTCTGTGATTTGGTTCTCCTGCCCCTTTCAGGTGTAAGTCTCCAAGGTAGTCAGAGTCAAACGCAGCATGCACACAAGTGTATAGCACAACACTCTAAAATCTTATTACTTTGAACAGATCTGCATCTGAACTCATCACTTTGAATGTGTTTTGTTATTCTTTGCACGTATTCCCACTTTTCGCTACAAACTGATATAATTTAGGAACCATACTGTTAAGTCTCAATGATTTAAGTTACAATCATTCCAGGAGAATCAATATAACATTATACTTTTTTCCATTCTCTCTACTACTAGCATTCTATGTGTTCATGTAGGAACCACACCTCACCTGGATTGCTGAAGTATTAACATCAAATTTTCTGAATATAGCAAAGGCTTCTTCATATAGTTCATTACTGATGGCAATGTTTGCAATATCTGGGGCATCATAGTTATCCAGTCGATTAATGTACTCCATCACACGAGTGCGGTCAGCCTTGATGGCAGTCAGGATCAGCAGATTCTGGAGATTCCTTTGGTTAACAAAAGGCATAGGTTATAAGCAGGTGTTGTGCACTGCTTAAGTGACATATTGTACATGCAACAGCTGCATACACCTGCTTGCTGTTGATAGCAACAACCTTTCATTCCCAGATTGAGGAATATTGATATTGGCCTTCCAAATTAAATTGCTTACCAGTGTCGGTGTTTTCTTTCAACGCATCACTGCAAATTGAATAGCACGAACTAGCTCTGTATTTAAATCACAAAGAACCTTATGTTCTCCTTTTTGGCCTGCCTATTCACATTTGGAAGTGCTTAGGTCTTGGAACCAAGAAGCCCACAAATAAGTTGGGTCACTTCACAACCTAAGGAGACGCACTGAATAGGTTAAATTTGTGAACAAAGCTCTCTCCTTACCTGTGTTCACTGAATACAGAATTATCCAAAACAATTTTTTCCAATAACTCAATTAATTCATTAGGCAGGTCTGCAGTCATGAAAGCTTTTACAGTGACAGAAACCTCCTCTGGATCCTGCGTCTCTGATAAAGCTGTTTGGACAACCTGGATTTGAACGGGAGAGAATATTAAGCATTTTTCCAGATAAGATATTTACGAACACATTACAGTGAGCTACAAATTAAGGCTTCAGAACTTTGAAAGTATTGTCATACCCAGCAAGAAAGAATTACTTCTGTACTAGACATACATATTAAAAGTCACACCTTGGGACTTCACAGGGAGCTAAATCACTAGAGACCCATTATGTCCTGTGGGTCACTCCATAGGACAGAACAATATCATCTTACTGATAATTAAGTTTTCCAACCATGACGTTCTGAGCTAATACTTGCCACCCAAACTCTTACAAACTTTTGTACAGCTGAGATGAGGCCTCAGAGAACCTTGAGGGAAGACAGCTACTTCAGCATTTCACAAAGGTTCTGAGTTTTCCTTATAGTGACAAAATTTAGCCTTTGTGCTGTACCTGGTCAATAAGCTGCCGCCTGAATGGGTTGTTTTCTTCTAAAACATTTGCCCACAGTTCAGGGTCCTTCCTGCGTACTAGATAGCGAGCCTCACTCTTAAACAGTGAGTTCTCATTGCAGACCTGAAGGAGAAGTTGCAAAAATCGGAATTAACATCAAGAGTTAGTACCACAAGACAGGTTTAACTAGCTATGAGTCAGACAGTCTAAAAAACTGACTAGAACTAATTGCTGACCAATGCTAATGCCACAGACAAAGTTCTTACCCAACCTCTGATCTGGAAGGCTCATGGAGAAGGTCTCCAGCAGAATTCCTATAGCTTCTCTTGGTTTTGCCCGACACACAAATACTGTGACAGTGGCTTCACAGTAACTATTTGCTTCTGTTTGAAGTGAAGACCTGCAGAAGCCTGAAGAACTTAAATTTTAAACCTAAGAAAGGGAGCCACTTGCTCGGGTGGTGTTAAGTAGTGAATTGAGGAATGGCGTTGGTGTTTAAAGCCAGAAATAGGTTACCTATTTGGTGTCATTAACTTTATGCTAGACATGTTCAGAGTAGCAGGTGGCTTGGTTTCCCCTGTTAAAATGTTAAGGGTACAGAATAAATATGGGATTTCCTATAGAAGTGCAACAAGTTGTTATGAGTTATGACCCTATTAGTGCCACTAATTTAAATGTCCAACTGGAAAAGTGGAAACCTGAAGGCCTATTTGGTCTTCTACCAACAGGTCATGTTCTGTTAGTATCTTAATTAGCTCTTGAAATCTCAAGTACTTTGCTGTAAGCAAATTAGTAGTAGCACAATTTTCCTTTACATTATACATCTATTAGTTGCCTAGTTTCAGGAGTTGAGCCCTTTCCCAGGAAGGAGCAATACCTCAAGAATAGTTCTCACAGGAGGAAGAGCTTTCATTCATGACCTGAAGCACCCGTTCAGAACATCAGATCAAGGAAGAAACTGGTACTCACAGTTTTTTATGATTAACTAGAAAGTTAAAGCCTATCCTAATAAAGTCTCCTACGGAAATGATTCAGAGCCACTTTCATATTCTGAAGCAAGAAACAAGCTGAATACAGCCAGCTACTTGTCTTATCTTTACAGCTACAAAGGAGGTATTGCTTCAAAATAGTTGCTTCAGGCTGAAAAGTCATCCACTTTTAGTGGCAAGTCTAGATTATACCTTCCTTCTAACAACTACAGTGGGGGTCTTGTCAGGAAATGGCATTTACTTCCTTTTACACAGCGTAAAACAAGCTAGTTCTTACCCCTACACAGCTGACATTCTTTGCATATACTATATAAGGCAGAAGTGCAGGTAGGAAAATGTTTAACAGCAGTCACAAGCACTGCAATCTGACGTTAAACTCTGGTGTTCAGTATGAGACACTAGGACATATTTGAAAAACATTGTGAACTTCACTTGCCCTTGAGCTTCTAAGGGAGGTTCGAGGAATCAACAAGCTTAAGATAGGAAAGGAATGCTATCTGAACAAGTCCTTGCAGTTTGATTGTCAACATTTATTTTCCCCATTTCTAGTTGTGCATCGGAACAGCTCTTCAAGGGTCAACCACAGCAAGGGAAAATCACATCCCCCTTTCTAGTTTCAACCTGAAGTTTCAGGGAAGATTTTCTTCCTCCTACTGAGTTAAACTAGGCCACAACCTCTCCTTTCAGTTGATCAAGCGCTCAATGCTCAAAGAAACTCATGTTAATTGAGGTTTAACATTGGTATATTTGTCAGCCGGGCCAAGGAAACTTGATCTAATTTTGAGCAGTCTGTGGATGAAAGATATGAATGGTGCCTTAAATCTGCAGAGCTGCATTTAGTTTTGACATAAAGCATGAGAGCTCCTTGTTATCATAACAATTACTGTCTCCATGTAGAAGAATCCTGTCTACCTCAACTCCTGAGTGAGACTGCAAGACAGGATTCTGCAAATGTTAGACAAATAGCAAGCTAAGTTTCTGCTTCAGGCAACAAGTATAGTTTATGAATGTAGTTTTGCCAACCTTTATGAGTTCCAGATCACATTGCCCCCTCTCATATGCAACGCAGGCCAGATGAGGATCCCTCTTTTCACAATATTTGCCAACTACACGGCTGTCATAGTAAGGATTCTCACGAAGGAACCGCTCTGGATTATTATTACTATCAATGTAGATTTTGGCCAAGGCATTATGAGTCGCAGGTTCTTCACAGCCTTCGTGAATCCTTGATTCAAGCCATGGCAACAGCAACTTAAGCCTTTGAAGAAGAAAACATTTTAGGTTTATAAGTTAGACCAAGGTATGCATGACAGATAATTACTAATTAATACCTGGCTTTCCTTTCAAGCAAGTTCTTCTGGTCAAACTCAAAAGCAGATGGAAAACAGCCACCTATTTTTAAATAAGTCTTAAATGAATGGAGGCCAGGTCTGCAGTTTAACATCAGGGAAGCTAGCAGGTGGCATTAGTTTTGTCATTTTTCTTTATAACTTCTGTTTTAAGTGGCTCTTCATACTTAAACCCATTTGTACGTTTCACAGGTGGCTACGAACTAATTACACAAGCTGCCTACACATGTGCCTAATTACACATGTGCCTACAATGAGACTGTTAAGACAATTTTATCCAGATTTACTCCAAAGGCACATCCTATAGGAAGATGTTCAGGAACCTAGAGTTCAAATGCCATGTTATCCATCATGTAGTGCTGTCAGGCATCTTATATTGCCCATATAATTCAGAGACTTGCTAGCAAATCTAAACTGCTTTTCTATAAAGAAACATAAAACAATATTAATACTGTGTAATTCAATAGAACTGCATCCAATTCAATTTGGGCATATACCAGGGTCAGGAAAGCCTGCCACTGGTGTTTACAGATCAATTTGCATTACCGGTTTCTTTTTTCCACTTCAGCCACCAACTCATCTGTTGAGAACTGGCCTCTCACCACCATGATCAAGTTCTTAATTACATCTTCAGAACAATCCACATCAAGAAGCCCTCCAACCACTGCTGGTATACGGCTGGGATTCACCTAGAATAAGCCACAATCATTAAAATCAGTTATTAGCATTATTAATAACCCATCCCCAGTCTTCCACACGAAGAAAGTTCTAGTTAACAGTTTAAACTATGCTTTAAGAGCAGTGATTTTTAAGTTACTAACACATCTGTATGTGAATTCCAGGAAAAACTACAGTTGTGGGTTTGTGATAGAGGAGGGCTCAGTGAAGAGACTCTGCATGAGAAGTGTGAGCATAAAAGATGTAGCCAAATCCGCTTTAGTCAACTGAAAGGTTAAGTTCCTTAGAAGGAAGGAAAGAGCAAGAGCTTAAACGTGCATTCTTCTTACCTTCTGTACATAGATCTCTATATACTTCTGCAGGTTATTGCGATACAAGTAGAGCACCAGGTCATGAACAAAGTCGAATCGATCACAGACAATGATCAGAGGAAGTTGGTCTGTCAGCTTTGCCTCCTGTATTTTGTGCAAAAAAAAAAAAAGTAAGAAAGCAACCATCCTTTGTCAAAGCATTTTCAAAGCAGTAAAGTCTGACCAAGTTGTCCCAGCACTAGAAATCACAACACATTCAAAAATTTAAGACTGCCAGCAGACAACTGACTTCAAAAGCAAGTTAGTCACTATGAGTGCCACATGGCCAGTCAGGCAACTGAGTTTTAAGTTTAGGCTCTTCAACAAGTGCTGTCTTAGGCCCACATCCCTAGCTTCAACATGACTATCAATTGACATATCGATTCAGAAGACCATTGCTGGGCCAAGAACTTACTGCAAAATGAAATGGCGTTAAAATGCCATTTTACCAGTTACAAAGCATGCGAAGTGTTGTGCACAATGAGTCTTGTTTTTATAAGCTTCGTCTAGCCAATATCCTTGATAAAGCTTTGGCTGATACTTCAGCATAGTATTTCCTTCTGCCAACCTGGATTCACCTACTGTTAGGTGAAAACACAACTTGTACCAAATTCATGAATACCATACTGGCTAGTTTTATAGGAATGGTGAATTTGTTTTTCCAGACATAGCACAGAAGGACTTATTATATTCCTGCAAAAGGACTAGATTCCTATTCTGGTTACACAGTAAACTATTCATGGCCATGCCAGCTAAAACTTGAGTTGCTATTTCCCTCCATTTAGAAGGCTGTAGTTCTGCTGTTAAGCAAAACAGAGAGGATTGCTTGATTTGTTAGACAGAATATTTACCTTCAGAAAGTTCTTCACCCGTTCTGGGTTATAGCAGTTACTTTCACGGCAGATTCTTTCTACTTCCTTTATCTGACCTGTCTTGCAAGCTGCCTGGATGTACTTGAAGTGAACATCTGGATCCTGGCTGAAGTTTACAATGGAACCCAAGAAATAGAACAGTCCTAGAAAGAGTCACGTTTTTAATATAGTTAAAAGGTGAGTGAAGGAAGCGTACTTATGGGCTTCATCTTTTAACTTTGTTCAACACTGCTGACAGTAGTTTCCCTTCAACTGCAGGAAAAGCAGAAGTTTTTTTTTTGTTGTTTTGTTTTGTTTTGTTTCCCTTTCAGGTTTCATCTCTCTCTGAGACTTACTCAAGAGAGTTAAGAAAGTTTCTAGACAAAGTTACCCCCACAGCTATTCACTGTGTTGAGCTCAGCACTTTGATCAATGCATTCCAAGATTCAGCCATGTGAAGGTACCTTTCCCATAAAAGCTACAATCCTTACTATAAGCTTCAGTTGAGTAGCACTTCCAAGGAAGCTGCCTCCTTTTAATACTGTACCTTCGTAGCTTTTGAAAGATTCAAAAAGCTCCACAAGAGACTGGGTGCCAAGCTGTTCATGGTACTTAGAAGCAACCTGCACACAAAGCTGTAGATTTTGCCTAATGTTGGCTGACAGCATAGCACGCAAGCACTCCACCGAGTCTTCAACAGAAAGAGAGCCAAAGAAGTTCACAAGCCACTGCAAAGAGAAATTTTACTGAGTAACTTATACAGGATTCATTTGACTTCTCACAAGAGGACAACTAGCCAAAGTTTCTACCCCAGGCAAAAGTTTCTACGCCATGTGTTAAGACCAAAGGCTTGAAAAGAAACAAACTCGTCATCTTTCCAACTGCAACAAAAATGCAGTTTGGAAATAAGATCTGAAATGCCCACCCAAGAAACTGAAGGCAGACAAGCTATCAGAAGTATAGATTACGGTTTAATCATTAACTGGATAAATATTCTTGAATCACAGTTACATGTGCTGCTTAGGTACTTGTAAAACATCTTATAGCTGCTGCAGGGATTTTAACAGCTATAGAAGTGCTAAGGAGAGGTCACTTCACCCACTGAAGCTCAGGGTTTCATTTTTTTTCCAATGCTCAATAAACTTACCTCAGGATTCAAGAGATGAGTATGAACAACAGCACGTTTAATATCATAGAGATCGGTGTAGTGTTCCAAAGCTCGCTGGAGCAAGCCTGCCTTTTCACACAGCTGGGCAATATGAGCACGATCATAGTGTGTAAACATTTGGTTTCCAAGGATGGCATCTGCAACCTGGGAGATTACATTTCATTTCATACTCAGACTGTTAGGGAATCACAGCAGCTCAAACTGAAGTTTGTTGAAAAGACATAGCAGTGACTCAGTAGTCTTTGATGCTGGTAAACTGTATATAGATATCAGTACCAGATATTAGACTGTTGTAAGAATTTTAGATGTAGAAAATCAGTACAAGCCTACTAATGTCTCTCCTCCACTTTCTGGAGGAACTAGGTTAAGAGTCTTACCTGTGGGGCATGAATTAAATTCATTTCCAGCAGCCGAGTTTGAAGGTGGCCTTCTGCAGGGCGGTTATTTTTCAAAGCATCCAACAGAAAGGATGTGCATTGCTGGATGAGACTGTTCTCCATGAACACATCCACAATCTGTTGAGGTTGTTAGAAAAGAGGGGTCTGTATATACACGTGCACGTTTATTTGTGTATATTAATGGCCTGGCTAGAAAGACAGCTCATCACAGCACTTAACGTGCTACATTTCCTTTGTTTTCATAGTATTACTACCATGGTAATAGAGACACAAGTTTCATGCTTTCTTTTTATCTCTAGAATGCAAGGAGTGCATTACTTTAATCTGTTATGCTAGATTTTGCCACCCACTATTCAGTTTTCACAAGGTAAGCAAATTCCTTCCCTTGTCCTTTTTTGGGACAGTTTCAGGTAGAAAAGCTAATCCTTTTTTAAACAGTTTCAGTTATTTAATAATGCAAGTTGTTGCTTTAGTTCTTTGTCAATTTAACCAGAAGCAGCCTCTGTAAGACAGCACTCATTTGAGGTTGGTTTGTTCATCTTCCTGTAACTTCTCTGCTATGGGAAGAGTTCACATCTGCTCCATTAGAGCCAACAGCAGGAGCTTTCTAAATTGACAGTAACACTCATTATTGTTTTGACTGTTTTGACTGTGACAGATTCATTATCAAGTTTACTGTAAGAATCCAGAGAGCTTCCACAAACACTCAAGAGCACACCTGCCTCTAAAGACTTTAAGGTAATCAAACTTGACTAGAATATTTTAGTAACTTTTCTAACCAAGCCAACCTGAACTGGCCTTACCAGTCCCCAGAATGGTACTATGCTATTACCTCTGTCTAGAAAGAGACCAGTACTCTTGTTGTAGGCATCACCTGGTTAATGTTAGCCAGTGGCTCCTCATCTTGTACCAGCATCTGAGAGAACTGCAGGCCTTGATCAGGGCTGACTCTCATCACACTTCTCAGCAAGAAGATCCAGTCTGGGGTATAGCCAACCTAGAGATTTCAGAAACAGTCAGGCATGTCTGGGAAGCTTTAAACCTCTTTTAAGCCTTCAGAATCTTTAGCATAAGCACTGTGAACTGTTCTGAGGCTTGCCATGCCCATCTCCCATGTTCCAGGAATTCACAGACAAAAGTATTATCAGTATGTTGACACAAAAATTCAGTATTCACCTACTTAGTAAGTAGCTGAACTTACACTAGGGTATGTTTTTTATTGGGTAAGAAAACTTCTAGAAACAAATTTTTACAAGTGTCTTAACGCATTATCAAGCAAGGTCCTAAACTTGCAAGTGGACATCAGGTAAATTGTTTTGTAATTCTATACAAAAAAACAAAACAAAACAACAACAAAAAAAAAACAGAAAAAACTGCCTTATAGATTTACAAAGAACCTTATCTTTATTTTCTAGGATAAACTTGAACCAGTTCACAATTTGATAGTTCATATAATTGAGGAGGTTCTGATTTTAACTTTTGTAGATTGCTTTGTTGAATCTTAGACATACACCATGAATTCCACTATTTCTCAATCTTTGCTACTTATCAGTTTTGAGTAAGAGAAATCAAACTTATCTCATGGAAGATAATTTGAGAATGTACACATTAAACATAAAATAGAGTCTAACAGTTTGTGACTAAAAGCTTTACCTTTTTAGCATACAGCACTATTTTCTGGAATTGACCAGTTTCAGCGAAGCACTGTATCACTTTGTTTGGCACATTGGCACGAAGATAGACGCTGAGTGCAAGGGTAGGGTCAGCTGTCTTCACCAAGTCTCCCAACTCCTCTGAGCACTCCAGCTGAATACAGAAGTGGTATTTTGTTAAGCACGAGAATTCAGAGATATAGTACCAATAAAAGAATTGTTCACACTCAACTGCTACAAGGCAACAGAACTAAGCTAGTGTAATGATCAAGCCTACCTTGTCTTCCTTCAGCCACTTCTCCAGAAGCTGCTTGCGGCCTTGCTGTAGAACAGGGCGACAGAGCTCTAGAGACTCAAACTTGTTCAGCTGTCCCTGGTCAAGCAATATTCCAAAGTACTGGAGCAGGGGAGAGGCCTGCCCAGGCTGAGCTGGTACACTCTGGAACTTCCTGATTGTATCACTGGTACGTAGAATTCCCTGTAGAGGCACAATATACAGAAGAGAAACATTTGATTTTTGAAGGCTAAATAATGTTAGGCAAAAAACAGGTGTTAAGTTCAGCTATGTACTGAGGCTTCTGTTCTTAACCCTTCAGGGTGGGGATCTTCAAACCCAAGCCAATGATGTTCTAGCTAGGAGTCAGTGCCCACAGCAAGTGGTTGGAAAAGTATGGCGGTTGCTCCTTGATAGGATACAGGAGAACATGTTAGAACAAGCAAGTGAACTGCAGACAACTAAGGCAAGTAGTGCAGCACTTTAGCTCTTGAATGTCAAGTGCTGAAATGCAAGTGACCTAAGCAAGTCAACTAAGCTAAGGCAATCCTGATGGCTTCTAACCTTTGCCCTTGGATTTACTTACCTTTGGTGCAGATGCAGCTACTTTAGCAGCATCTGCATAGCTTCCTTGAGCAAACAATGTGTTGAACTTTCTGGCAAATAATTCCTCTGCGCCAGCTAGATTACTACGTATAGCCATACGCAGACCCAGATCAGGATTCTGGAGAACATTTGTAGCGTAGTTCACTATGTTGTCTTCCTCAACACATACGGAAAGCACCTGGAAAGGACAACAGGCGTAACTGAGAACTACTGTCCCTTCCACAACTACCACAAAATACAGCAACCAAATGGCTATGCAGACTATCAGTGAAGTGGTATGTTATTAAAAAATAATTATATATATATATATATATATAAAATAATAATCAAAACCCACAAACAAGTTCCTCCCTCTCAAGCAGTCTGTGCTAGAAGAGGTTAAGAAATGATTGAAATCAAGTAGTAACTTGATCCCTTCCATGATGTTTGTTGTATCAAGTCACTCATTAGGCTTGTTACACTCATCTGAGCTTTAGAAGACTCAAGAACAAATTGATGGATTTGTTACCTGTCCTTTTTTGTTGACACCAATAATGCCTGAGGTAGGTTCATGAGAAGCTGTGACAAAAATAGTGTCAGCACTAATACGGTTCATGTAGATGCAAACTCCAGACTCCAAGTCATACATGTGAATATAACCATACTTCGTGATCAGGTAGATAACACCATGCTTAATTCCAATCTGCCAAAAGATGAGTTTTCATTAGACTAAGATTACAACAGTTAAGACAGCTGCCTTTAGCCTAGTTACAAGGCAGTATTGCAGTGACGTGCCTTTGCTCTGATGCTAGGAACAAATATAGCTTCAGGCTTCTTCATTACAGACTCAAAGCAATGAATAGCTTTGCTTGCCATTTGGAGCCAGAGCTCCACTGAACACTGAGGCTGAAGGGAAATTAAGATTCATGTGCAGCAAAGGACTTACTACTCCTCCTCCTAATGAGCCAGGATAAGGAATAAAGATTGGACATAACTAGCATTTTAGTCAGATATGTCAGTACAAGTTTCTGTTCAAAAATATTTGTGAGATGATCCCTGTCCTCTTCATCAAGGCCTACCCAAACCACCAGCAGAACCTAAACCAAGCTCAGATGCTGAGGACTCCAGTTTAGCTGTCAAGTCACAAAAACAAGGAGGCTTTTAAACTAAGATGGTATTTAGAAGTATTTTCACTTTGGACCAAGTCTTCAAAAGTTTTGTTAATGAGATCCATGAGTCCTGCCATGAAGACAGCTTGCTTTGTTTTCTTTAGTTTATTATGGCTTCTCTTGGTTTATTTATGAAGCAGGTCTATTAGACTGGTCAGCAGTTGCATACTTCGAGATGGTTTGTTTTTCAAGTACAATGTGTAGTCCTGTAGACACCCTAAGTGAAGTTTTGCCTTTCAAAGCAACTAGTCTTATTATTTCCCTAAAAAAAACTCCCAGTAATGTCCTAAGGTACCTTTTCCGTGCTGCTACTACAGGAGGTAGGCTAATATAGGAAACTCCACTCGATTTGTCTTACGACATCTACTGTAGATGAAATGCCACTTTCATGCCCAGTTACATCAGGGGCTGGACCACTCATATCTAGAACTCTGATCATTAATAGACAGTTCAATAGGCTGAAAATGCAGAATTATCTGCAATTAACAAGAATTGTCAGTATAGAGAAGAACCCATGAGTTAAAGTACTGCTTATTTGACTGACTGCGTCCAGTACTTGGTGTCTTGTTACTTTTGGACTGCTGTCAATAAGACAGAAGCCAGTCAAACTTGTTAGCTGTTCAACAAGAAGGTTGACCGATATTAGAGACATTCTGCCAGAAGACGCTATTGGTTTTGTGTGTGTGTATTATGTTTTTAATACAACCTCAAGTGGGCATGTCCAGATAAATACTGGAACAGCCTATATATTTGTGTGTGAGTTTCTGTTTTAATGCACAGTCTGCTCCCCATAAATCCGTTAACAGTTCTTCCAGAGTTAGGAGGAATAGAAGTGAAGCCACAGTAGAAAACATTCTTTATGACAGACACCAGCTACATGCCAGGCTATAAAGCTGGGGTTTTTTTGGTCACACATTTACCTGCATTGCCACAGGAAAGTCTGTCTGTGCCTCAGGTGGGAAAAACACATCAACAGCTTTCTTAACGAATGGCTGATTCCCAGTAGCTGGCTGACCCACCTCAATTATGTGAAGCTAGGAAGTAAAAGAGTACATGTCACAAGACTGCCTGCAAGACCAACCACATTAAAGAAGTTCCTCTATTCAGATAAGCTACTGAAGTCATCTGCCACAGCTGGCTGCTAAATATCTGCCCAATCCTGAAGAAATACAGTCTGGGCAGCTGTGTTCCAGATACTTATCCAAAGGACAAGTTCCCCAGAACTTGATTAAAAAAAAAAAAAAAAAAAGCTAAAGGATATGTTTTCTATGAAAGCAGACAGTATATTTCTATTTCAAGAAGTTTTGAGTGAGACTTCTTGTCAATTTATCAACAATTTGTGCAGTAAAAGACTAGAAAGCATAAGAATTTGTAAAGCTCTTTACAGACCACTCAGAAATGGTCATATATTCAGCTGCTGCTCAGACCCACTACCAGCTAGAGGCAAGCAACCTACCTACAGCACTAAGGCTTATCAAATCTCTTCTGTACTGGATTCTAGACATAAGACTAGACATATGACTTACCTTCATACACAAAGCGTAACTTGGGCATAAATTGATGCTCCAGTACCCTGGGCTCAGTTCTTATTGCATCTATACTTGTTCTTATGCTTAAGTTTCATTAAAGCAACTCAGACTTTTAGCAGTTTTTATCCCATTAAAATAAAACATTTTCATACTGACCAAATATGCTGTATACAAGGTCCACAAGCTGTTCTTCAGACAGCATACAGTGAACTGTGAGATCACTTAAGTTCTACTAGTACTGAGTTCTGCTATACCAAAACAAGAAAATTGTTGCAAACTTTACCTTGCCACCTGCAGGACTCCTCACAGCAAAACAAAAGAGGGTGGAAGGTTTGGCATTTCCCTCTATTTTGAATTCTGCAAAAGCTGCTGCATGGCCCTCAATAGGTTGGGAGACTTTTCTATCAACTGAATACAGCTGCATTGCACCAACCACACGATTTTGCTGGGGGAGAAAAAAAGTCAGCTTTTAGAGGTAGGATTTCAAATGCAAGACCACAAGGACAGTTAACTAAAAAGAGACAAGTGTCTCTCTCATCCCCTTTTCCAATGCTTTAATCACATTAAAGGTCAGGTTATTCCTCCACAAAAGGCATTTTTGAAGAAACCAAACTTAAGAAACCACAGCAGCTATTAAGTAAGGCCAAGGCGCTCCTGATCATTTTCTTAGTGTGATATTTACAGGTAACTTACCTGTGCCGAAATTCCTATCAGCAACAGCCATTTTTGGTGTTCATCGGTTCTGTAATTGATGATTTGGCAGCCCGCAAGACTAGCATGCCTGTCAAACATCTTTTGGGGTTGAGATTCTCCCTCCATGCTCCAGTGGTAGACTGCTGTCTCTGTTACCAAGGCAACTGTATTCACAGATATCCATTTCCAGAAGATCACCTCCTCCGCCATGGTGTGGGCTTTCATTTTACTTTTCATCTCAATGTTAAAGATCTGTAGTGTTTTCCCAGCTGGTGTGACAAAGCCAAGAAACATCATAGATCAATTACTACGACAGCCATCCTGTAGTCTGCCTACCTACAAGCATCCTTCAGCCCACTGTCCCAGTGATGTTACAGACAGGGTCAGTGTCCTGTCACACCAGAGTGTCCTTTGATACTTGACTCATATGAAACGAAACCTCCTCCCAGCCCACAACCTCCTCCAGCTCTGATGCAAAAAAAACTTGTTATGGACACTTACACGGCATTCCAACCAACGACTGACGAGCACAGATATTTTGACTAACTATAAAGTGTAGTTAAAAAAACAAAAAACAACAACAAAACAATATAAGACAGAGCTTGAGTAAACTACTTTATGTAGCAGCATCAGTGTATCAACTTATAGCTGTCTAGTTGATGTCATTCAGAGTAATTAAAAGGAGTGGCTCCAGTTTGTGCCAATTTAGTAGCTGCTGTAGATCACCTGAACTGAATCCAACAGCAAGAGACTTGCAAATGCTCTTAAAATAGCTAGTCAAGGACCATAGCTTCCACTCTGTCCTTCTGTTGGAGCAGAACAGGCTCTGCACTTAACTGGGAAATGAATGGGCTGTGTAAAACAGTAGTACAAACAGTAGTACAACAACTGCCTATTGAAGAGGACAGTAAAAAGGTCGGAAATTTTACAGAAAGGCTTGGAGCTTTAGTTCCAGTTAAGAGTGCTGCTTCATGATTTGGGTAACTATATTGCAGGTTTAACTTTGACTTTAGCATCTGTTTGAACCACCAGAAGCAAGTAGGGGTAGACTATTAAAATTAATGTAATTGAGCCAACCCAGTGAGCTGACTCGTCAAAGAGTAAGGGATTCCATCCCCTTCAGGAAGTCGGTAATATTTTACTTGACTGCAACTAAGACTATTCAGCTCTAGGAATATTGTTTTCTGTTCACAAGACACCCACTCAGACTGCTAGAGTATTGGCTTGTAATGCCTTTATTTCTATCCACATTTCTGAAGTGTTTTCCCTGCTAGTAACACTTCTGATTGTCAAACTGGTAGATGTTGCTTCTACTGGGAAGTCTTGATAGATAAAGGCTGCTGGCCACTGTGGAATCATTTCCAAGAGACAATAAACCCAAGTTAATATGCAGCTCAGGCTGCTCTGCAAGGCTTTATTATAACAAACTAATACGATCAATTTACTGTATAACAGTGCCAAGAGACAAAGCAAGACACTGCAGAATTCCCAGCAAGACACTGCAGCACTTAAGTTCCCCGTATTAACAGCGTAAAGATCTGTTATCCTGATCAGCTAGTTCCTTGGACAGCTTGCTAGTTTTCCTGAAACCAAAAGCAGCCTGTTTCTGATCATCTTGCCCCCTCTGTGCACACAGTTACTGTATTATACAAATGCAACAAACCCAGGCCTAACACCAGCTGTAAACTGATAGTTGGAAATATCGTGACTGATGGACTGATTTGGGAGTAGTGTCTGGCATCCAGAAAGCAGACAAGTAGCTCTGGAAGGGCTCTAGTTCACCACTTAAACAGGAACACCAGTGTGTGAACACAGAAACTGCTCTTAATCTTCCTGAAAACAAAGCAAGATGTCTCTAGTTATAAGAACACAGAAAGAACCGATAAGCTAACAAAGGGAGCTAAAAGCTCGTGCTTGTCTATTGTCTAGAATAAACTGAACTGCTGTGTTACAGTTGGAAATGGTTTAAGAAGCTTCATCAGCTGGCTAGCTCTTGATGGTGGGTGGGGACCGTGAGCTCCAAAGCCATGTTATTTAAGTATGGCAATATGAGTTGAAGTTTCAGAGCTCTACACTGCAATTAAACTACAATAATTCAGTTACCTGGATTAAGAGAGAGTGGAACATACTATGAAGTCACAAACAGCAAGATGGAGTGAGTTTGAGTCTTACGTGTACTTGTGTGCTTTCTTAGGCCAAGATCTGAGACAAAAAGCCAGACTCTTACATAGGTTATCCTGGCCAAGACACAGACTCATCAGTATATTTAAGACTATTCTCTGCAAGCGTAGTCAGGCAAGCACGTTTTATTGTTTTTTTGGTTTGATTTGTATTTATAAAACCGGCACAAGAGTTTACATTTCAGTTCACTGGAGCATGAGGTTTCTCCATTCCACAAGGAATGGAAGCATCCCTTGAGTGCTGCATTCTCCGCTGACACCAACTGGGGATTACTCTCGGTACTGAGCAAAGCAAGAGAATCACGGACACAAGGACAATGCATAAAGCTTGGTACACCGGGAGAATGCCACAGGCAATCCAGAAATGAAATTGTGCATACTCTTTCACTTTAATTCAAGAACCATTTCATTTCTTCTTTGGGAGTGGGATTGTATATTTATTGCTCAATAATCCACAGATTATGAGCAACTCCCAGTCACGGCACACTCAGTCACAATACGCAACAGTTTTAACTACTAATACCTCAGTTGATCAGCAGGGAAAGTCTGGTGTGACAGACTGACTTACAACCATGTCCTCAGCACAGTTTACTGTAGTTACACTGGTTATCTCGGGTACCAACAGCATGTGGGTTAGGTAGCTCTATTTATTCTCTTTTCCCCCAAAACCTTTGGCCATTACACTACTGATACAAGAAAAGCTCTAAGTTTGCAATACCTGACAACACAACTTTGCATGTCAATGTGAAATCATACACTTAGCCTCGTCTGTTCAGAGGACAGGCTTATTCACTCTGCACGGACAGAACAATACTCCTTTTGAGCAAGTCTAACAGTGGCAAGAATAAAAATATATTCTTAGAAACTGATGATATTCTGTTTAGTAATTGTTAACAGTTAAGTTTTAAAAACAGATGCTACTGTTTCCTTTTAAGAGTTAAATGAAGTTCTGCTAGTATAGAAAAGGCACTTTCCTTGCCAATAAGGTTTGTTAAAAAGGGGTCCAAGACTAAGGACAGTGAATGCTAACAGATCTGAAATAGATCTTTTCATCGTTACCTTTAACCACACCCCGGTAAGGCAGTCCTTTGCAAGATGTAGTAGCACCCCAGGTGAACCACAATTACAGCTGAAGTCAAACGTTAACACGTTAGTTTTCACCTCATGTCAGAGTAAGTCTGATATCGCAGACAGCAAGTTATATGCTTTGTACCAGTTCTGAGGGCAGTTATTTCTTGGACCCCTAAGCAATGTCGTCACACACTTTCACACCGAATACCACACTTAGGCAGAAATGAATAGCACACAGGACATGCTAGCAGAGGTCTCTCATAAAAGTATTGCAACTTGGTTTTGTCTATCAACTGTACTTCCATCATATATACACACACCAACTGAGAACACACTTCTCCACTGGGTACAGTCAATAGTCAAAGCAGCCAAATGGTTAGCAACAAGCCAATGCAGAACACTTCCGCTGTAATACCAGCTGAGGATTAAGATCCCCTCTACATGGCTATGAAGTGAACTGTCAAATGGCTACCTCAAAGTTCAGTACTTTTTATGAGATCAGACCATTCTGTACTACTGAACATGAAATGTCATGACAAAGTTCACTCACCATCTGTTTAGATAAGATGCAGAAAGGAAAGTACATAGTCAGTAACAAACAGTTATTGAGAGTAAATACTAGAAGTTACCCAATTAAGAAAAGAGATTTACTAAAAATGATTTCTTTCAGCTCAGAGCGTTATTTAAAGCCAAGATCAATGCCACAGGTACTGATAAACAGATGCAGGTTCTCAGTTATCAAACTTAACCTGATTGTACGTTCATGCTTTTGTATGTTCAGACTCACGTAGTTACTGGCCAGCCTTGTAACTATTTGGTGGCATCTAGTAAGCTCTTCAGAGCTACAAGAAAGGGTCAGCACAGAGCAGAGAGTAAGACTGGCTTTACTCTCCCCCCATTCATGTCTACAAGTGTCCATTATGCTTAGAACATCTGCTTTAAGGGAAGATATACCATACATTCACCTGGTCCCCAGTGAAAATAGTAGCTTACAGTGCCAAGCCCAAGCATCTCACACCTACTTGGAGGCAAATCATCCAAAGATTACTGAAAAATCCACTTCCAAAATACAGCATGCAAGTTCAGGCAAGACTTGTTATTCTAATAGACATTCTTCTTAGAAAGCTTAAACAGCTCTTATGCTTAAGAGCATACACAAGCAGTAGCACAGCTAAACAGAAGGTTTCATGTTACAAGAATAAAGGGTTACTCACCTTTCAGCGCAATTACTTTAGAGGCTGGATTCATGATGGCACTTTCAGCAGAAATCGGACGTCTAATGGGTGTTGTTGGGTCGCTCATGTCAATTATCACTACTTGCGCCTGCTCGCCCACTTTCTCCCTGATGCAGATGAATTTGTCAGATTCCATTGTTAGGGTGCTGAATCCAATGTTTGCTGGGTTAATGCCCAAATTTTGGAGCTAAAAAGAGGAAACAGAGTGCTTTACTATTCTTCTCTTGAAGACGTGTCTCATTTAAGCCTCTACATACCAAATCTCCTCCAGAAGGAAATGCAAGACTAGCATATTTATCTGAGAACAGTTTGGAACTAAAATGTATCATCTATTTCTCTTTGCTTTGTTCCACATGTAAAAACTACACATACATCATTTTACAAGTTCCAAAGACATTCCACAGTTGTGTTATTGACACAAACTACGGAATTTTAAGTCTTTACTGCTTAATGTGGTTCTAGTAATTTGATAGGCTGTATTCAATTAGTAGCATTACCATTCCAGAGAAAATATTTCCCTTACGGAAGCCACTCAGTGATGTTACAGAATGAAATCTACATAGTAGGTCTTAATTCTCTAGTCCAATTCAGCTGCTGAGAGAGAAAAGAAGACATCACAGCAAGATACTTTCTCCTGGAAGTTCACCTGATCGCCTATTGGAGTTGCTTGCATCATATGTAGAGACATCAGACTTAGCCCGTTTTCCCCTTAGATGGGAATTGATATTGCAGAATTCCCACAGCATTTAAGGAAGCATCAGTGTTTTGACCACCGTAGTCTAATGTGGACTATTGCATTGACAAGAACAAGTTCAGGAATTGTTAAGTATCGCTCATCTTTACAGCTTTTATGCCAGCTTATCCACTAAAACAGATATTCTGACAAGCATACCAAGGTTGCAACGTTAAGTACGAGTTCCTTTCCAAGGAAGGGCCTTAAGATGTCAGAAATACTCAACTGAAACATCTATAGTATTTATAGCACAATTAATGAAGCAGTCGTAACTCCTTTACCTTTGCATCCTCCCAAGCTTCAACTCCCTGTCATCTCATTAGGAAAGAGAAAGATGAGGGAGCAACAGGGAGATGAAGAACATACATCACTGCAGGGCCTGTCTTAATTGCAGAGACCTCACCATGCCTACCTTGGCAAAGCTGGAACACCATGTTCCAGCTCTACGGTACTGCTGGAACTAAAAAACAGGATATAAGCCAATTAAGAGATAAAACTTCATCCCATTTTCACCTGGAAGCAAGCTACATGACTGGCAGGTCCAGGAGTTCTCATTTAGTTTTGGAATATCTCAGATACCTCTTTCCTCTGAGATCACTCTGGCGCCAACTGCTTCCCTGGAAGCACACGTTAACCTCGAATGCACTGCATTACAGTCATAGCTCGTGTTTAGGCAGTATTTATGCTATCTCTGTCTTTTCTTATTAGCCAATAGCTATCACGGTTTGGTAAAATCTGCCCTCTGTCACACCAACCAAATAGTGTACAAAGGAAAAATCTGAATTCTGCTGCCAAACCACGGGTGTCGCGGTGGTATTTGCTTCTTCCCCCAGAGAACCTCAGATTTGTTTCAGATAAACCTCTAGGTATAGCCACTGTGAAGCTGTCCCAAGATGACAGAAACTCTTAAGCTACAGTGGTGCCAAATTTAATCTGCTTTTTTTGAATTGCAGCTACTTCCTGCTGCCCAGCCTCTGACTTCTGCCGTAGCCTCAGAAGAACACTAGCATTAAAGCTTCCAGGTTATTTCAAAGCTTTAGTAGAAACGCTGTGCAACCGTTCACACAAAGAGCTCGGTGCAGCTTTCAGTGGCCTATTTTTATAAATGGACTTGTTCATCTTGCTTCTCTGAATTTAATCCTTACTAGAGCAAGCTCAGAAAAACGTGTTAAAATAATCAATGATTCCATCTTCCCTTGCCCAGGATGCCACAGCATTTGGCTTAACAGCAAAGGCAGGGATTTCAGTGCAGCCTCCGAGTCCAGCTCTGCCATCTGACCATACTAAGTAGCTATTCCTACCGCAACTTTAAATCACTCTGTGTCACTGCCCTAGAAGACGAGTATTTTTTACTTTCATCCGCGTTAACTTTGTTTCCAGCCACTTCCCATTTCAGATTGACAAGAAGAGGTGCCAGTGAAGGAGGATCTGCTTGGGTTGGTGTGGAGTAAATCAGATTTACCCGTGCAGCACGCCCCAGCTGGGCACGGACGTGAGCTGCATTTAGTGCAACAGTAAGTGTGACAAGCCCAAGCACCTGCTTCGTGCCCCACAGCAATGATTTCCAAGCAAATGAACAGAGGCTTCAGCTTCACTGAAGCTTAAGGGATTAACCTATACTGCTTCTCGGTGCGCTGCAAGTGAAAACAGCCTGCCCTCAGGCAAAGGGGATAGAAACACCATCAGCATCACTGTCGTTAGGCTCCTTCCCTGCACACCACCAGTACCCTCACACAATGGAGTAAGCTGCTTGGGCAGCGAGGGGCACACAGCTCAAACCGTTCAGCGTGCTTTGATCTGGCTGATCACGGCTCGATACAGCTTATGCAAAGCCCCTCACCAAACCATAAACCGGGTACCCAAGTGAGAGACTGAGCAGTGAGGCGGTGTCAGAGCTGTGCCCAGGATGCCTCAGGAGTCGTTTTCTGTTCAGTGTCCTGATGAGGAGCTCTTCAGCTCGGTAACCGCTCATCTCGACGTACTAAGTTTCGGTGACAATACACGCCAAATGTACGCACATACAGCAAGGTGTTTGCTCACCCCCAGAAGCCTGCCAGAGCAGTGCACTGGGCATGTGGCTATTACAGGCTTCTGTGTCAGGAAGGAAAAACATTTACATGAGGAATGCAAAGTACCCAGTAAACACGTAGGTTGTAGCTGCATCATCTGAGCTTGATCAAGAGGAATAAGTGATCATCCCTTTGCTATAGGGCTCTTGCTCACACGCCTGAGCCTGGACAATGTCCACTTACTGACAAATTCCATGTTCACACAAGCAGACACTTGAACACTTTAATGTTGGGCATGATCCAAGTCCATCTACCAAAGTATAGTCCATTATAAAACACTGATAAAGTGAAGTGTCATAAGAGATTTAACTGCAGCACAGGCAAGTTTCTAACTCGATTTAATTAATCCAAGCTCATAGTACTGGAGCAGTAGGAGCTCTCCGATGTCTCCTCTTGGTTACTGCGCTTCGGCTCGACATCCTCTCCAAGAAAGCCGCTCGACATTCTGTCTGTATGGTGAGAACCTGGAGGCATTAGCCTACTTCAAGTTCAGCTGGAAGCCCAAGTTTATTCACTTCAAAACCTGATCTCTGTTGGCTGTGCTGGAGAATCACAATCCTTTAGGTACCTTCACTAAGAGAAATAAGATTTTGCATCAAATTCTGATATTGTAACTTCCAGATTTAACTGTCGTAACATCTGGCAAAGGTCTCGGAATCTGACAGTATACTGCTGGCATTACTACGGAAGTCTGGCACACCTTTTAAAGGCAAAGTGATGGTACTTCCTAACGGATGGCCACGCAAACACTGCAGGCTTCAGTGAAGAACAGCCTCCTGCATTAGCAGTGTGAAAACACTGCAGACCCCTCCTTCCATCAGGGCAGGAGTAAGCATCCTTCTCCGAGGAGATGCACTCCGCAGAAGTGGTGCAAGATGCATGCTCCTTATGGCTACACCTAAGAGCAGATTCCCTTTACAACCAAATAAAGGAGTATTAGCCAGCACTGCTTCTAGCCTGGGTGGGACTGCCTGCTGGGCCAGTCTGGACTATATTATCCCAAACCAGTCTCTGTTCCCGCAGGTACAGAGCTAAGAAAACTTTATTACAGGAGGTAGCACGCACGTAGCTCTACATCTTAAAAACCCTCAAGTAGAGGCACTACGTGTCAGTACTGAAGCTCACGCACGTTAGAGATTTTTGCAGGTTTTTGTAAAGCAGTAAGCAGGCCTCTACTTGCTACTGAATTTCCATTTTTTATTATACTGCTTACGCAAGCAGTACTCTCAGACCAGTTTTGCTTTCTTCTGAAAAGTAGGACTCAATAGTACAGAGCCGCTCCAGAGGCATTTATTATGGAGAGCACCTCCTCGACGATTTTACCTCCCACTTCACTTTTTGCTAATCCGGTTGAGAACTCCACTAAGCACAGCCATGCAGGTCTCACTCCGGAGGAAGGGACAGCACTCTGTTCTGAAGTAACAGCCTCCTTCCTCCTCTTTCCTCCTCCCCTACCCTTCTCATGCCCTAATGCAAGTTATCTACGTGTACAGCGAAGAACCCTTCACTGTCAGGCTGAACGAACCAGATAAGGATTTTTGCTTTGTAGATATCTAGTATCACTGCAGGCTGGATTAGATCACTGCCTACCAAACGTATTTTTAAGCATCTTAGATACTGAGAGCTTCTGACATGGTAAAAATTAACCTGAGGTGTATTATTTAAATCCTACACTTAGGATGAAATCACTATTAATCTGAAATTTAGTCGACTTTCCTCGTCCAGGTTTACTAATGCTTTTACATGAGAGTTCTACTACATGTTGGGCTTTCTAATGCGGTTCTGTAGAAGTGCAGACATCCAGACTGAGACCAACGCTGGTACAGAGTCTTCAAACAAAGCCCATTTCTCTGATGGGAAATACACATGCCTAACTTACTGTCTGTTTGGTACTGACACCCAAATATTTGGGCCATATCATCAGTTCAGTGCTGGAGTCTAAATGACTTGGGGAATTTAAGATCCATTCAGGGTTCACTAAATATCCCATTTGAGCTTAATGCCACACAGCTCTAGTGGAAAAGCTTTTCAGCACTGACCAACTGTTGTTTGAGGCCCATTAGAACAGAGTACGGCTTGGACAGAAGCTATAGATACCTAAATATTAAACACTGCCTACTAGAACAGTAGGAACGTGTATCATTTAAAGCATTATACAAACCAGGAACACAGTAACAGTTTCTCAGAACACTTTATTTCACTGGTGTGGTCATATAAATTTAGAATCACATGCCCAGTAAGAATCACCCACACAGCTGGACATCCCCTCCCACTGTCTCCTGCTGTAGTTGTTCCCATCTGGACAGGGAAGGGGCATTAAGGACATGCAAGAGCTGAAATGTGCAAGACCACGGGATCACAGGTCTCAGTTTTAGTTCTAATTACCCTTCCATTTCAAATGTTGGTTACTCCCAACACAAAACCCTGTTCCTGTATGTCAGTGATGACGACTAGATCTATTCAGTAAGCCTCTCCACCACATGGAGGGCACTTTTCAACCCAAGTATGAACAAATACGGTCTCTTCTGCACTAAACAGCCGAATCAAGTCATGATATTTAGCCCTACCTTTTGAATACAAGTCCAAAAAAGTCATTTGCAGCTTGAAAACATCCTGAGTGCTTTTACACCCACATGCCTGGCCAAAGCAAACTTCTGAAATCCATTACGGTCCAGCTCAGTCATGCCTATTGCACAACAGATAATAATTCTTAAGATGACAACTCAGACTATTCAAAAAAAGTGGTTTTGTCCAGAACTCTACATCCTTTTATGTTTAAGACCAGGATACTTTTAACTTCACAGTGCTGCACCAAGATGCATAAAACTTATGCATCAAAGGCATAAATCATGCACACTTTTTTCTTTTTTGGTTGTTTGTGCTTAAAAGCCTTCATTAGTTACTCAGCAGAAAGCAGAAGCCTGCCTACAGATCCATGTATCTGTCCATCTCTGGGACAAAGCTCCCAGCCTAGAAACCTAACGGTTGTCATAACCAATGTTTTCTGCACAGGCTAGCAGAGATTTCTGCTAGTGAGGACTGAAAGAAGCTCACAAGGGGATGAAGACAAGCTTTTTAAGGACAAGCCTATGACTACAGAAAGAAAAAGATTGATTTTAGACCAAAACCACTTTGTTCACTGAATTCTAGTCATATTGGTTCCAGTTTATGTACCAGCAGAGTTAATCTTCTATAGAATTCCCACCGTAACTATAATCCCGCTAGAAGAGTTCAACCTGGTAAGTTGATAACTCACTGCTCCAGAAGCTGCAGCTGGTTGACTCTCAGAGGAAAACCAAGGCAGTAGTTTATTCCCACCCCTTGCTGTAGGACTGCCGTTAATTATGATAACCTCTGTGGGAAGCATGAGCAAAATTCTGGTTCTTCACGGATTTATGAAGAGTTCACAACTAAAAACAGTTTGATTGCATTAAGTGGACCTAAACAAACAGTAAAACAGATGAGTTCATTCTCAGCTTGAGTACTGCCCCATTGGTACCTGGATCTCTTTTAACCGCAGCTCTCCCTCTCACAGCCCATACCAGAGGTGAACGTACAAGCTACAACAACTTGGGATGTAATGCGCACTGTGACTGACAGGCATTCTTCCTGCACAAGCTGGGAGCTACAGTTCAGTCAGAAGAATGATCGACATAAAGCAAAATGAGCTTCACAAGGAATGTAAACAGTCTACTGATTCCTAGCACTCCTCCAGTTCTACGTGGACCAAGATCACTGTTGCAGTTCACATTATCGCTTACCCACTTCCAACTAGAGAGTAGGAGACAATTCCGTATTTAGCACTACAACTTATGTTTAGCTTCCCTGAAGAACGCTTTCTGCATCCTTCATTTCTCCATCCAGTACAGGGGAGACTTTGAGGGTAAGTGAAATAACATTCCACCAGCCACAGCTGAATTTGGAATGGAGTTAAAAGCTACTCTACTTAAAGCCTTATTTAATTAAAATAGCTCCAGATATAAACAGTACACACTTTGACTTAAGGTTAGAAAGACTCAATACAGGACCACTGATACGCAGCACAGTTATAAGAAATCTTTTTATTTAACATCATAAAGCAGCGTAGATCTGTCATACTACTCCTTTTAAATACAACAATTTAACTGCTTCCAAGGAAGTGGCTCGGCTACAATCTGGAGTAAAAGAAAGATTAAGCTGATAAAGGCAAACATGGATTATAATGAAACATGAACAGGAGTGAAGGCCTAGACCTTTCATAAGAAAATTCCCTACCAGCCAACAATAAGCAGCAAGCCTAGATGTTTACAACATAGTAAGAAGTTAGAGCTGATAAAACCGTACTTCAGATATCTAGCCAGAGCAAACACTACCAGTTCCCACATTCCTTCTGATCTCCCTCCCCATTTCTCCTGCCATGTAGAGACAGATGCAGAAGCAACACCAAGGAGGCTGACTGCATTCCTGCTCCCAGCGACTAATCTCAGTTCCCCATGCACAGAGCTCTGCTTTGGAGCTGCCGCTCTCAGCTCGGGGGGGCGGCGGGGGAACAGGGAAGAGCGAGTCCTGAAGAGCAATTTGGTCCCAAATGCTGGTGGCAGGGGTCCCCACACAGCTTCCATGCTGGGGAAAGTCCCTTAAGCACAGGTTTAATCCATCCAGTAAGATCAAATTCTTTAGGAGCAAAAGCAGGTGGTAGCAAAAAATAGAGTATGACTTCAGTATGGCTCCCTTGAGATGTTGCTAGCCCCCCACCCAAAACAGAAGTATCACAACGCTAACACTGGCGCTGTTGCAAGACGCAGAACTAGCCCTCACAGAAACAGTCATTTAATATGCAAAGCAGCACACTCATTAGGTACGATGCTCTCTCATCACTACCGCACAGACCAAACACAACCAGCAGGACTGGTTACATTTGCTAGCTTTAAGCTGTGAGAACTACAGGTTTCTTCCCGACGGAGAGCCTGACATCAAAAATGCTTTGATCCTAACTTTCTTACTCAGACTCCTGCGCTCTCATGAATTAATTTTATGCTACTACAATCGCTGCTATTCCATGGACGCTGGCAGGGGGAAGGGGAAGACACAGTCTAGCTCTCCCCTGCATGAAACCCTTGACTTGCGAGAGCTCTGGGGAGACAGGTGTGCACGCTCCCTCTGGCACAGATTAGATATTTCTGGAACTCGCTTGCCCTATCATTGTTCTTCCAGGCTTGGTTTCCTTCCACAAAGGCCAAGACAGTTCCCACATTCAACCAAAAATCCCTTCCCCAAAGGAGCTGGACCCGGCCGAGGCCGTTCCCCAGCTGCGACGCCCGAGGTGGCAGCGAGCCCCCACGGCCCCGGTGCGTGTTTGGAGATGGATGCCCGATTTGACAGCAAGGGGCGGTGCGGAGACAGGATGACTTGCCAAGTCCACTTCCTGTTCTCTCATTCATTTAGCGAATTCCTTTAATTCCTGCCTCGAACTGCACGTTCGGGGGCTGCTGCTCCCTCGCTCCGTTTGCAGCCCTCCCTCACCGCCGCTTCGCACGGGAACAGACAAACCGGTTTGTCTGCGCCGCATCCACCGGGCACGGACCTTTTCCAGCGCCGGCACCGCGCTTTCCACAGGCTCTTGAGAACAGAACCGAGTCATTTCCAGTCAGTTCCTTTCCCTATTTAACGCCGTTGCGTTAGGAAGGCGGACAGGGCCGTGCACCGGTAACCCCTGAGCGGTCTCTCGCAGCCCCCCTCCTCCTCCCCGCCGGCAGCCTTACGGCCGGGGGGTCCCCGGCACCCCCGCGGCCGCTCGGGAGCTCGGCGAAGCCCCCCTGCAGGGCAGCCCGAGCGGGATGCGCCCCCCCGGGGCTGAGGAGCGGCCCTGCGCCCCCCCCGCCTCCGTCCCCCGGTGACTCTGCACAAATCGCGGCCGGGCGCTGAGGGGAAGCGGCAGAGCCCCGCGGCCCGCCCCGGGGCTCCCCTCAGCGCAGCGGCCCCGGCAGCCACCGCCCGGCCCCTCACGGCGCGGCCCCCGCTCGTGAGGGGCAGGGCGGGACCGAGCCGGAGGGGGGAGCCCCCTCCGCAGCCCCCCGCGCTCACCTGGAAATGCTCCTGGAAGCGAATGGGCAGGATCTGGGCCATGGCTGGGGGCGAGCTCCCCGCCGGGGCGGGGGGTGAGGGGCTCGGGGCAGGGGCCGGCGGTGGCGGCAGGGCGGGCGGGCGCCGCGGCACCCCTCACAGGGCGGCGGGGAGGGGAGGAGGGGAAGGGGAGGGGGAGGCGGCGCAGGCGCAGTGCCCTGGCGGGGCCGGCGGCCCGGCGGGCTCGCCTCCCTTTTCTGCCTCAGCTCGGGGCCGCTCACTCCGGCCCGGGATCACTCCGCCCCTCACCAGCCCGCCAGGGGCTCCTCGAATAAATAGTCCCTTCTCCCAGCGCCGCCTCTTCTCTCTCCCCCTCGCC
>CM021779.1:9293295-9315928 GCA_011076525.1 Nettapus auritus
CCCCCCCCCCCCCCCCCTCCGCTCCCCACAGCGGGTGGGCGCCGCGGCCACCTCGCGGTCCCGTCACGATCCCCTCACGGCCCCCCCTCAGGATTCCCGGCCCCTTTTTTCCACACCCCCGGCGGCTCGGAGCCCCTCCGAGCTTGTCCCCGGCCCGCCGGGTGTCCCCGTCTCGGAGCAGGGCCGGGGGCGATGCTCAGCCCCCCGCCGCTCGCTGAGGAGAAGGGCGGGGGGCTCCCAGGCTGCGCCCCCCGGGGTCCCCAGGGCTGAGGAGCTCGGGGAGCGGCCCGCAGGTAGGTTGGCGAAGCCCCCCCCGGCTTCTGTGGGGTTCCCGAAGGGAAATGCAGAGCCTTCCCTGACAGTCGGCATCGCAGATCGGAAAGGTAGCGAGTAACGGTGCGAGGGGTCCAACGCTGAGGTGTTCCAGCACCTTTTCGCTTTTTTTTTTTAAAGCCTCGCTCCCAGTTAGCCCATTGGCATCAGGTGGGGGAGATGTAGGTAACGTTACTGGTGTTATGTTCCTCTGAAATTACAGTAATTGGTTTTTATCCTTTGAGATGAAAACCGATTGCCACTGTGTTGCTAGCTCCAGCAGTTTTATCCTGAGCATTGTGCTATTTACATTTTCCCAGAGAGCCCGGCTCTGGGAAACATGAAGTTATGGGACAATCTCTGGTTTATTTTCTTAAAAATGAGTTTCTCATGCTGTGGGTTGCAAAGAAAAACTGAACAAGGGACCCCTGAAGATTCAAAACCAGAAGGCAGATTAAAACAATTCCAAATATATTGCAATGTAAAACCTCATTCATTTTATTTTAACCTCATTCATTTCAGTGCATGGAGCTGGGATTTACCAAAATTGGGTTAGGTTTCCAAAGGAATCACAGGCATGGCAGTGCTGAGACACATTGGTTTCTCCTGGAGCGCACGATCGCCGGCTGCAGCCGTGGGGACCCTTTTGCTATGTGTGGGAGACCCAAAGGTCTAAATAGACCAAGGAAACGCCTTAGATGGTGGCAGAAGGTGCTGAGACTGAGGTGCTGCTACTGCTACCTCCCTAAGGAAATCTGGGGTCTGTATCCCCATAGGTACCAAGATCTGTGCTTTCAAAAGCAAGGAAAAATGGAGTCAAGGTAGAGACAGCATTTTTTCTTTACATGGTCTCAGGAGAGGTTTGAGTTGCACCTACTCCATTGGTCTGTTGATAGCACTTTATTTACGGTGCGTTAGCTCTATCAGTTCCTAAACAAAGGCAAGTCAAACATGCTGTAGATCATCAGCGCGACATCAGGACGTGATGTGTCCCCAGTCCATTTTGGTTCACTAAACACGTTCTGTGTTTGCCTCCATCCAACTGCACTCCCTCACAGTCATTTTATGGACACTAATTATTTTTATCTAGAGCTCCACTCACTAGCTTTAGCTGTCAAATTTTGTAGCTAACTAGCTCTGTTTAAAAAATAAAAATAAAAAATGAGCCACAGGCTTTCGTCATCTATTTCATAAATGAAGCAGGACCTCTTAAGTAACGTGTAGTTACAGGATGTATATTTTTATGTTACACTTGTATTTTAAAGAAGACTGTGACTAAGGATGGCAGCAACAGGTTTTTTTCTGAGATACTGTTATTAGCAAGGATTACACACTCTCTGTTTACTGTGTGCAGTCACTCTTAATAACTTGACGCTGAACTGCAGACATGTACAAGAGGGATCACTGGCTAAGGGAGTCAAGGCTCTTTCAAAGTGTAGTTAGAATGAAGGGTCTGCTCCATTTCTTCAATCCAGTTCTAATAAAACACTTCCTGCCCACACCTCGCTCGCCAATTGCAGCATCCCCTCCTTTCTGTAGTAGAATAGGCATCTTACATTTTTGGCACGCTTCTGTCTGCTGATGTCTCCCTCTTCATCTGTACCTTCTTTATACTGTTGCGTTTAAATACCTATTTTTTATAACACCTTGCTTTGCTGATCACAGGGGCTGGATTGTTTGCAGCCTGATCAGCTCCAAAGAACTCGTTGATACTAATTCTTTGTTTGAAAGTTCAAAATTTTGACACAAACCAAAAAATAGGGAAAGTACTTTGCCATTTTTTCTCCACTTTGCAAGTAGCTGAGCTCCCATAGTTAACTATCTTGACCTTTGTACAGCTGGTCGGGTGTGTGGATGATTTAGGTGAGTCTTCTAACCTTGTTTTCTGTCTTTAGTTTGGGATCTCTCGACTGAAAGGCACTCCTGGCTTTATTTAGGCATTTCTTCTACAGTTTATAGTCTATAAAAAGGAAATATAAAGGGTCTCAAGTCTCTACGTGTTTGCTCTGGTAGTACCCCTCAGACTTAGTAACTCCTTACTTGCTCCTTCATAGCGGCAGAACCACAGCACTTAAGAGCTGATGAGGGTGTAATCCCTAGCAATCCTTTAACAGCAGAAATGGAAAAGCTTCTGGTAAATGTTTCTGGTTTTCTTTTTCAGAGGTTGCTGTCCTCCAGAGGTTTGGTTTTCTGGCTCCTCCTATGGATGGCAGCCTGATGCTACTTCTCAGTCTTTGGGAACAGCCCTGGAAAGAGCGATATTTTTTATTTGGAAGGGCTGTTATTTAAATGGAAAAATGTTCCACGTATAGTGCATGTCCCTAGTCTTCTTCCCACAGAAGCAGCCAAAGAAGTGTCACTGCAAAAGCAATATGCGTTTCTCTCAAGCGTTTGCCTCAGAGTCTTGCTCCACAACATCAGTTCAAATCACAGCTTAATTACAGAAGTGCTCAGTTTGCAGAAGCTTGGCCACTCTACTGTTTTGAGTAAAGAAATAAAATGGCACTTGCACATATTGTGGCCTGGATGAGAGAGTGCCTGCTCGTTGACAGCAGAGCCTATGAGCTGCGAAATAAAGCCTCAAACAACAGGGAGTCTGCAGGTTGGACCTGCACATCCATTTTGCTGACCAGCTATGAACTGCTGGAGAACCGATGCACGTGGCACAGCAGTGAACATGGAAGGTCTGATCCGCATCTGTTTCCAGCCACGTGCTGGCTGGAGCAGCCTGAGTGTCAAAGCTTGCCCTGTCAGGTGAACGCTGATCTGAGGAACGCCCTATCAGCAGTCACAGCACGAAGGTGTGGTGGTGCGGCAAAGACAGAGCATCACAGCAGCTCCAGAAGTTCTGATTTGGTTTCTCACAAAGCAAATTTACATTTCATGCATCTGAAGGTCCTTACTGACTGCCCTATTTGCTTCAGGATCCGGTTTGAAATTGTATTCCTTGTTTTTCAAACCACACCCTCACTCCTTGGACTTTTTTCCAGTTTGTCTCCTGGAGACCGTGGCGCCCTCCCCTTCCGTCTGTCTCTTCTCTCCTTCCAACAGGCTCCTTGCTGCTGAGTTCAGAGCCGTCTCCTCTCATCTTCTCCTATCCAGAACCGACTCCCTGCGGGTGTCCTGGAGGCATTCTCCATTTCAGTACAAAATTCCATTCCAGTAATGTCCTTTTCCCTTGGAATTCAGTTCTCCTTGCCCCATCTGTTGTTCTTATTGAATACATTGAACTTTGGATCATATCAAGCACTTTGTGGCTCTGGATGGGTTTTTCTGTGGTTTTTGTAAGACATTGTGCAAATTCCTGACATGGTAAATGGTAAAAATTGTAGGTGGAATGTTTTGGAAAAAGCAACTTGAAACGTAAAGATTCTGCTGCAGCGTTGTTCAGTAGGTGAGCGCTTAATGTTTAAACTCCCTCTAGCTCGTTCTCTGGTGGGGAAATGTCGCTGTACACACTTCGCATTTAAAGGAAATCCCCTTTTATGCTGGATTTAACTCCTGACACGCTCTCGATAAAGGTCACTTCATGAATTTATAGCTTGGTATGTGAAGCCCCATCCTGTGTTCCCTGCGCATGGAAAGCTCAGCTGGAGATGATAAATTCTGATGGTATTTAATGTCAAAATGAACAGAAGTGTCTAGAGGCAGTAGCAGCGCAGGCTGGAGGTCTCCAGATCCCCCACAGAGCTGATGCCATGATGATACATAATTTACGTGTGACTTGTAAGCAGTACGCCCGTCTTTCCTCCCAGAAGCTCTCCCATTTAAAGAAGCCATGTCTGTCTTCGTGTAGCACACTGACATTCTTGCTCTCCCTGCATTCCTACAGGCGTTTGGCTCTTCTTTGGACACCTGCATTCTCCAGAGTGTGCAGCACAGAGGCTGAATTACTGGCGTGGCAATATATAAGGCAGCTGAAATTGCAACTCCTTCAGCCTAACCTTGTAAAAACAGAGTTCTGCTGGTCAGTGACGCAAAGCAGAATAAATGGCATGGGAGTCAACGTCTGTCTTCCAAATGGTGACAGTTGGGTCAGGGCTGCTTGCTCTGCCAACATTTTTAGAAGCTGAATTCCTCCAGAGTGTTTTCTCTGGCAATATATCCATTAAATGGATAGAGGGTGAGCATGTTATCTGAAAATATAACTAATGAAAAGAAATGAGGTAGCTAATATAAATCGAGGCTGCATCTATTGCTAATTTCACTAGTTCTGGAATGACAGAAACCTAGCTCTCATTATAGACAGACAAACTCTTAGCCTAAACTGGCTGAGTGGTTAACTGCCATTCAGGAGAATTACTAGTAAGTGAGCATAAATAGGATATGAACATAAGAAGCTGGAAACCATCTGAAAGGGTCTTCTGGTTATTACTTCTGCCCTACAGCGAGCCCGAGTAAGCCAGTATTTTCTAATCAGAGATGAATAGGGTGATTTGGGAAATAATGTATTGGCTGTTAGGGCCTTTTAGCCTTTTCCTTTGACACAGGCCCTTGACAAGGAAACCTCAGTATTCATTTTCTTAACAGTATTCTATTTTCCAGGAAACAGAATAAAGCCAAGAAAAGCAGAAACCCCATTACATTTTAGAGGACAGTAGTAAAACATGCAGATGGTAAACAGGCTTTTAATTTTCTGTAGGGCCTTTACAATGTATTTTCCCTTCTATTAATCCTGGAAAGAAGCACTTGCTAAATTCATCAGCTGCAAATTCCCCCCATCCCCAGAAGGAAACGAGTCTTTTACGACTATGCTTTCATTATGTTTTCCTATTTCTTTTTCCCCACCATAGTGCATTTTAAGACCACTGGCCAAATTCAGCCATGTGACAGAGAGGAATAGGCTCACAGACATTACGTTTCTGGGAGCTCCATGAAAATAGGCAGCGAGAACGTGGATAGAGACTTTCATTTAGACAGAAGGGCTGAAGATAGAGTTCAATCCTTACTGGAAAATCTGTGACACAATGAACCCAAATCATGGAAGAATAAAATCTTTGACCAAGGTTTGCATCTTCTTGCATTAGATTAGTTATTCCTGAAATACTTCTGCTCGCTTTACGCCCAAATTCCTGTTTTTATAGGAATCCGTACCTTTGTCTGCATTAACCTTATAGATAGGTTCAGAAATCTCCCCAAAACACCGTTCTGAAATGTTCTCCCCTTCAGAAGTGGGCTCTCATTGTACTATGCAGTGCTAATTTACCTAACACAGAGGTGTGGGCTTTTTCTTCTATTATCTTGTAGGATTTCAGGAAGTTCAAAGCAGAAGCCATCCTAATTTCCTTACTCCCAGCTTTCTCAGTCTTGAATTGTTTGTGGAACAGGTTTTAATGGAAGTTCTTTGCATTTCATAGTTCCTAGTGATGTATATAACCTGAGGAAAATAGACTGGCTTTTCTGGAACTTCAGTCTTAGCCAAAATTTTTGAGACACAAACACAACACAAAGGCATTTCCCAGGGAGGTTCAACGGCTGTATATTTGCTGCCTTTTAGATTTTTTTCAGAAAATAACAAACAAGACTGCTAAGCTAGAATAAAATGCAGGTAAGTACAGATTTATGTGGTGAAAGTCCTCATAAGGAAACGTTTAACAAAAAAATTGCCTTAAAAAAAATTCCTACTAGTGCTACCAGAAGCAACATAATAGCAGTTTTGCTACCTGTCACTAGAATAAATTTAGATGAGAATGATTAAAGCAGCTGTGCCCCTTTATGCCAGCGCTTTCAGTGTAAGTGATACTGCTTGTTTCGGGGATGTTAAACAAAGAAAAAAATGGTGCAGAGGCAGCGTTTACAAACACAGGAGGGAATGTGCAATCCAATCTGTTTAGAAATGTGCATCTTTTAGACAGAGCTTCTTGAATTTACAAAGTATTCAGCACTTCCTGCTTTTCTAAAGGTCCAAAAGGTGCCTGCAACATAAAAAAGCAGTACCATTTTTTGGCAATCTATGCTGTTCCAAATATGTAAAGCGTCTTTAGCAAATGCAAAAGGGGGAAGCATACAAAAGTGCTAGTTAAAACATTTATTTAGCATATTGTGGTCATACTTTGCAGACGTTTGGTCTTAATCGTGGAATATCGTGATCTAATAGAGCATTGATTTTAAAAAGAAGTAGAGGTCCAGTTATGCAGTGGCTTTTTGTTGCCTCCCTCTTTCTGCATCATGTAATACTGCATCCAGGAAGCAAAGAGATGATTTCTAGTCCCAGTGTCAGAGTTCTGTCTTCCTTTCTGGCTATCCATAAATCATTTGCTCAAACTCAACTAGAGCCTAGTGTAGGCGTATTTAAAATACTGGATCAAGTAAGGCTGTGCTGCCAGCACACATCAGAAGTTGTCTTTGTGCATTTGTATCCATTTACATTTTAGGAGGACAAACATAACTGTTAAGAATAATAAGCAGCTCTTTTGTTTCTTTGGATAGGCTGGAAGAGGAGAGCTAAATAATTGAAAGAAGCACATTTAGCATTAAGAAACACCGCTTTGGTGAGTCCTCCCAAAGATCCTTAAATATCTGCATGTTTCTCTTCTAGCTGAGAATGTGACCGAGGCAGCACATGATGTGTTGCCTGATGCAAGAACTATGCTCAGTTAGTGCATATTGCCAAGTTTGTGTCTGCAGCCGGGAGCTTCGTTTGCTATGTCTGGGCTGCGACTGATCGTACTCCTTCACAGAGCAGGACAACAAATGGATGTATAGACGTCTGCTAGAATACAGGAAACTCAGTGTTGAGCTGTTCTATCAATGATACCAAAACAGAGATGGTCGAGTATAGGCCATGGGATTAAAATACTCATTTGTAATACAAAGGTAAGCACTTTTGAGTGGTCTGTCCCCTCTCAGTCTAACCGCTCTTGTCAAAAATGATGCGGTTGTGTTTGCTGGTGATACCAGGATTCTGGTAAGCTACTGGCATGGTCCTGCTGTGGTTAGTCAAGGCTTTCTGCTTCTGTTTGATCAGTATGTCACCTCCTCAGCTGTTGGGTTATGAAGCTAGCATTCATTATACTGCTTATCTCAGATATCACTTCCTCTCTATTCATCTCCATTCATAGTTACATACGACATGAGTATTATTTTCAGCTATATTTGGCTTGCACTTAATCCAACCTTCCAGCTCCTTTCTCTATTATGTAAATACAACAGCAGGGAAAAGAAGCCTTTTGTCCCCTTGTGCCAGGAGGATATGCTGAACATCAACATGGACATGTTCCTGAAGACCAAGCTGTTTTCTGCAAGTCTGCTCACAGATTTCATAATCCATCTGTTTTCTGTAGAATGCAGTTATTTAAAGCCACAAAGTTCACTTCGGAGACTTTGTACAGTAGCTGTTGTTTATGTTGGTATTTCTGATGAGGCTCAATATTGTCTATTTTCCATTATATCTCAACACTGCCTTTAATTGCCTTTTGCCACAAGATTTACATATTATCCCTCCCGGCTGTTCACACACAGACTTTCCTGTTACTTGGCAACCATCCAGTCACTCCATACTACACCAGAGGTACTAAAATGGCAGAGCGGTTGATGAGAGTCAAAACTAAATTATATATTTATACTACACAGCCTATGAATAATCGAACAATTAAATAACAGAACATCTGAGACTGTCATCAGAAGTTCTCTCAGACAGTTCATTTTAATTGCTCTTGGGCAGGTACATAACAAGGTGGTAGAGGCCTAAGAAATCTCTCCAAATGTTATCGATTCCATTATTTATCACCATCATATCACTATATATCACTATTCTGAGGAAGGATAAACAAGAATTAATGGTTCTCTCAAATACCAAATTAAAATTGTTCTTACAGGACTTGGCTTCAAAATCCTGATGCTTGAGAGACCTGAGGAAGCAGAGACACTCCCAGCAGATTTGTGCAGATCATGAACACCATCAGACTGACTCAGCAAGTATGTGTACATATGCCTAACCATAGGGTGTAAGGAAGTTTAATGGTTTTAATGTGACTCTCAACATGCTTAAGAAATACACGCAAATTTAAGCATGCGTTTTTCAATTAAGGACATAGCTTCTTGCCTTCTAACGCCCCCAGGCCCTGCTGCTCTGTTACTGCCACTGGCTGCTGGTGTCTAATGATACAAGGAAACCAGCAATGGCCTGCTTTACCCCACAGTGAAGAGCTGCTTTGGTTGTGCTGTTCATCTTACCTCTCTTGGGCACTGGTGAAGTCCTCAGGCTTCTGGCAGGTTGCTGCTGTGAACCCAGCATAGCAAGTCACCTTGAGAGGGGAATAAGGCCTCAACACTGCATTTCAAACACCCGTTAGTAAAGCAAGCAATTAAAAAAAGTCTTTAGCTTATGGAGATTTCAGGAAGGAAAACAGCTCCAGAAACTCAAAGCTGGAAATGTTAGAGCAGTCAGGTGCATCAGATTCCTAAGAACAAGCTTCTTTTCCACCATGTTCAACTGAAGGGATGACAATCTGACCATACACTTCACGCACTGAGCTGGACAAGGAGTGGAAACAGCTCAACAAAGAGCCATTCAGAAGGGTCAAGAGCAGGGATTTAGTCCATAACAAACACCTGGAGATGGAGAAAAAAAAATCAGGCTTTATTTTCCGTCCCACATGTTTTGGGATCATCGTGCCAGGAAATTATTAAATCATACAAATTTCAGTAATGAATGCATTGCTTGGATGGCACATGAAATTGCTGAGGATTATGGCTAAGGAAAAGTAACACACTTTTCAGGGTCAGCAGTGATGTAAAAATCAGACAGAGGAGTTGGACTATAACTTAAAAAGATTTCTGAAAATAGTACTGATACGGGAGGAGACTTCCCTACGTGATGCAAGCAAGCATTAAGAGGCAGTACATACATAAAAAGCAGAGTTGCATCTGCTGCAATTCAGCATAACTGTTCCCCTTGATGTTTTAGCTTGATTGGGAAGACACTGCCACCTAATTAAGAGAGGGAGGAAGCACCAACACTAAAGCACTTTTTTTATATCTAGAAAGCCATTTTTAAATATAGAGAACAAGGCTACTTTGGCTGTGCCATAAATGCCAGTTTGTAGCACATTTGATTTGTTCTGTGGTTTATTTAAGGTTGATGCACTGGTAAAAGGACTGACAGTTTTCACACCTGCACTTTGCTTACTGTTGCAGTTCAGTTTTGGTGCAGTAGTTCTTGCTAAACGTATACCAACAAAACTTAACACATCACTGAATTATTGCAACTGTGTCCCTTAGGAAAGGGCATCCTTCTCTCCATGTTGTGCTACACTATTTTCCAATTAATATTTTCTCTGTATCTCTGTGAGTCACAACCGAACACAGAGCATGTGGACTAGAGGTGGGAGGCCACAGCTGGCAGCCTGGCCAGAGCAAAGCAGGCTGCGGCATCCTTACTGCCTGCCTCTGCTGCCGTTTTGTGCACATCGGGTGAGGTGGGGATAATGCCAAAGGCGAGGATTGAGGATCAGCACCCACAAATACTGCTTGCTCCTATCTATACCGCATTACTTCATGCCACTTTAGGAATAAAAATAAAAGCCGGAAATGTCAACAGCCTGTAACACAGCAAATGTACAGTGAAGCAGATGAAATGACTCACAGGTCTCCTCTGCAGTGTTGTTAACAGCTCAAGTATTTTCAGGGCAGAAGGCTGCAGAACTTTGAATCTGGAATTGTCTCACAGTCTCCATCAAATTCCCACCTTTAAGAATTCTTGGCTTTCCACAAGAGTCAAATTACCAGTGACAAGTCCTTGGATGTTCAGTCCAGGTCATCCTGCATGCATTGTTCCAGGGTGATGCTGTCCCTCCCTCCCAAAGCTCTTTCCATGGGCAGGTGGACACAATCAGGTTTTAACCTTTGCTTTCTTACACAACTTTTGTAGCCTCAGTATTCAGATGTGTCTGCTGGATTTCCTGGCTGCCTTTCTGCCTAGTCATCACTTGAAAAGGGAAGGAACATCCTGTCATCATCCAAGTGGACCAGTAGGCAGAGACGTAAATAGATTGACCAATCCAGACAGAAGGCAACAGTGACAATAAGTCAGTAAAGACTGACTTCATGAGTGTTAGTGTGCAGTAACTTCGTACTGTCATTACTGTGGATCCTACTGGAAGCCAAGAACACACTGACTGCATTACCACCCTTACCTCTCACAAGGGAATTCCTGCAGAAATGTTTCTTCAAAGGCACTCAAACATACTACCCAGTCAACAGAGCAGATGAATATTAGATGCAAACAAACACTGCTATTACACAGAAATTCTAAGAGAAATCTAAGGCTCAAATCCTAGGGCAAGAAGGTCAAATTTTAGTACCCCCATAACTGAGCTCAAGGCAGTATTAGGCTGGCAGAATTAGCATACCGATGAGACTGCACTGAATACAAGCACCTTCAGTTAGCTCTCTCATTCCCGTAGGAGGGCAGTGGATGAATGTAAAGAATAAAAGAACAAGGAAGAAGTTGGAAAAGACATAGGAAACAATCAGCTAGAAGGAGCAAAATGTTACATTAATAACTTGTTATGCCAAGGAAGACTTATTTTCCCAAAAACATTCACAGAGCTGGAATGCCATTTTCTAGAAGGTTCTGCCTCGCTCACAAAGTCACAATCCATCTAGACTTTTTATAGCTGAGGCAGGGCTCCAGGGTCACTCTATTTAGAAAACCCAGCCTGGCCCCACTCCAGGGGTCTTCCCAATTTGGCAGACTGTTTATTGGGGGGGCACCTCCCCGCTTTCTTTCAAGTAAGCTTTATCAGCCCATTGGTTCTGGATCCATGGATCCCTGGATCTCAGAGATACATATTTATTTGGAAGCAATGTACAATATATGAGGTACAAAACCAAAATGCAAGTTGCAGGACTCCCTCCCTTAAAACCAAACCAAACCAAGCTGCTTTTCAGATGCAGGGAAAAAAAGAGACAGAGACAGGCAGAAGCACAGCACCTGCTCTTCCCATTTTTTCATACTTGCACGAGCATCTTTTTTTACCACCCCCTTACTCTCACTTCCCAGAAAGGCAGGGACTGCATGGTAAGAAAGGAAGTACTTGAGAAAGCACAAAAGGGTTGAAATGCCGGACCAGCCATAAAGTAATTAGTGTGAAGTTCTCTGACTGTCCGACTCTCCATGCAAGTAGAGCTACCTAAGAATATTTCTAGCAGAGACTCAGAATTCACTGCACCACTCCATTGTCTACCATCTTCCACTGTACTATTGGCATTGTTTTGATTTTTCTATATGCAACAATAAGGCGCAGAGATGGAAGAGCTCTCAGTTCCCATCTGTTGGAGAACTCTCAGCACAAGGGCAGGAAAACAGTTCTTTGAATCTTAAAAACCTGTCAATCTCTCTAGCATTCTGACTCTCTCTTTTCAGAGCTTCTGTAGTAGCACTTCTGTGGCTTCATGGTATCAAAGAAAATTATATCTCTGTTACGAAGAAGAAAAAAAAAAAAAAATCAGAAGCCAAGTTCCTCTTCTCACATATAGATAAGAACCTAGCTAAAGGTCAAGACATTCTGAGAACTTAATCAGTAAATTTGGGACCACGCAGGAATATTACATACCTGTTGCTTTTAGGTTTCCAAAATTGTACGATTGTTTTTGCCTTATTCCTATTTTGCCTGCCTTCTTCACACATTTATCCAGTTTATGATATTCCAGATGATAACAAGCACTATGGCAAGAATACTGTTCAAGCAACATCTCGGATTATTTTGTGTGCACAAGTTAAGGTTTTGCATAAATGAATGCTTGTCTGCATTCCTCTTTCAGGATCTAGGAGAACCTACTCAAGAGCCACCTAATAAGGTAGTACCTTTCATTTAATTCAAGGAAACAAAACCCACCGGCTGCCATCTAATTTCCATTTTGACACAAAATTAACAGAATATGCCCAGCATTTTAACAGATCTTATTATGGGACAGAAGTAGCAATGAAGTTGTAATAAATGAATTATGGGAAATAAATGCAAAAACTCTGTTAACAATAAGCACCTTTATTGACCATCTTGCCATTCAACACTTACTTACTTCAATTTCCTAAATTGATGAAGTACAGTCCAGTTTAGCATTTAAATAAAAGAAAAAGCAAGTGTTACACCTGGGTGGTATAGAACTAAAGTACTGTTAAAAAAAGAGCTGTAGACACAACTAACACTACCCGTGATTCTAAAAATTAATCCCCACATATTTCAGAATCAAACTTAATACATCTCCTCCGCATGACATTATGCCTCACAAAATGCCTGTGGAAGTCTGTCTGTTTAGAAGGCGGGGTGGTTAGTAGGTATTTTCTATTTCACCATTTCACAAGTGACATCACAAAAAATACTAGGCAGCCAAATATTTCAGGTAAGTTTTACAAGTTAAAAAACAAAACAGAACAATAACTGTAAAACCTTCTTCAGGGAAAGGCCAGCTGATTACAGACAGAATTTGTATATAAACCAAATAAAGGCAATAGTTTTTATGAGAAATTTTGGATGGCAGCCTTGCTATGTCCTCATAGGACACAATATAGCATCCCCGTGATTTCAGTAAGACAAAAGAGTTCAGCACATCTTCAACAAATCTTTGCAGTACAGACATTTCAGCTACCTATCATTTGTTACAGTATTTAATTCAACGCTCAAGCAATTTATAATCATATACACTGAAGAAACTAGTAACCAAGTATCTGGTTATTCCCACTTTTTTTCCTTTTTGTTTTTAGAACGTATCTTACTACGTTTCCAGTATTTAACGCTTCTTCAAAATGTATTAGCAGATTTTGAGAAGCAAGAAAATACCCTTTTATAAAGAAGATTGAAAAGAATTTTTTGATCTCTCATGCTGACCTGAGTATTGAACTTCTGCTCAAGCCAGTAAGCATAAAATTAATCAGAGCTGTGTTGCTGCAAGGACACCCATTTCTATGCCAACATGAATATTTAGGCAAAACAATTTATTTAGCTTATCAAGTTTGCGCTGGTGTCTTCTGAAAGTTCTAAACCCTACACAAGGTAAGTATCCAAGAAGAAATGAAATTGTATGTCGTATCAGGAAACAGTAAGAAAAGTTGCAGAAAGTCCTTCCTAACATATATAAAGTGACATTTCCTGGAAAGGCAAAACTTTTTTTTCTTTAAATATCCCTTTCCTGCAGGATAGAAAGTTACTCTAATGAGGAAAAAAAAAAAATCACTATTGCAAGATAGAGTTGTCTCTTCACATCAATTAAACTTCTTTATCAGCAGAAAGTATAAAGCATCTTTATGAAAGTTGTGAAAGCAAATTCATTTTGTAGCAGATACTCATTTATAGCCTTGCACAATCCTTCCCCCCCTCCCCCCCTCACAATGAAAGCTTAACATGGAAAGTAGTCCTTTAAAACAAGGCTATTAAGCAAAACAAAAATAATACATAGAGCAGGAAAGCCTAACTAGCAAGAAAACAAACAAATATGTTTTCTCAAACAAACAAATAAATAGCACAGGAATGCCTACATAGCAAGAAAACAGACATATGTTACTGAGACTGTGAATGGAATTGTTAGAAGAGATGAAATGTTAGGCCTCTGACTTCCACATGGCTGAGATCTTGGTTTTCTACTCTGCTTGGATCATGAGGTTCTCAAAGCAGAAATAGGATTTGTTTTTTTATTCCTCTTTTTTGCCTTTGTTTTCAAAGGCATCAAGAGATATCCAGAATGCAGGAAATATTTAGTAAGGCTGATACAAATAAACTGTTGACCAAACAAATAAAATAAAAAATGAGTCTGTTCCATGAAACAATTCAGAATGAAAAAAGGAAGAGCTTACATCAGAAAGACAACATTTAATTCAATTGAAATTTTTGCTTGGATTCAAGCTCCCCATTTCTTATTACACATAACGTAACTAGATCTTCCAGATGCATTTTTCCTTCATTAACCGTAACTTAGTGGAGAAAACCTCAGCCTACAACCTAGTTACCAAAGTCTAACTTTGGAAAAAATGCAATTGTGAAATAGTTGCATACAGATTAAGGCAGATTTCAAACTAAAATGGATGTTTTTAATTACTTCGTTTTTTTTTTTGTTTGTTTTTTTTTTTTTTTTTTTAATATCCTCTACTCTCAGACTTGATATGTCATTTTTAAGATGCAAACATTACTATTAATTACTTTTTATTAAAAGGGGAGAGTCAAATTCAAAATTAAAACGGGTACACTCCATTTCAATATTCCTTCACTGAGGTACTTCGAGATTTTGAAAACTAATGATTGGCACCATTTCCTGAATAAATCTATTCACCTTCTTGAGACATTAAATCATATAATTCATGAATATTCTAACACAGTAAAAGAAAATTAATTATGATACACACTCACAAAAGTAGGTAAGTTGTCATTAATAAGGTTTTCCAAGCTTCCACCACAACTGTAAGTGACATGTAAAGTGAAAGTTGAAAAGCAAATAAAGATGCTAATAGCTCAAAGTTTAAAGTCTCCACAAGGCATATCTTTTTTAGGGACCGAAACCAATGACAGCAGTAAGGTAAGGAGAAACCGAGGCTCACTTTCAATCTAATTCACAATTGTACTTTGCTAGTAAGTGCAGGAATATATGCAGGAATATATATGCAATATATATGCAGGAATATATGCAATAAGTGCAGAAACATATTTTTTCCATAATACTATGCTCAAGAAGTGTAGCTTTTTTTAGTGATTTATTTTTCTACAAGTGAACTCTCAGGAGACACTGTAAAACAAGAAAGGCTTCCGTTTTCCTATGCTTCCTTAACAAACTAGGTACACTTTATAGCAAGTCAGCTCAAGGTAACAATTCCTTTTACAAAAGAAAGGAGAAACTGTGAATGTGATATTCATGAAGGATGCAAGCTGGACAGTCCTGAACATCAAGGTTTTCATTTAATTCATAAGATAACATGGTACCAGCTCAAAGAAGTGATGTCATCTTAGTCACTCATTGTCATTTGTGATATTTAAGTGCTGCAGCGCTGACAGGGGTCTTCTCCAAACTGAAACAGCTTATTTGTTTTCTAGACAGACATCAAGTTCTCCCTGTCATGTCTTCAGGTTGGAGTAGAGCTGTAATTATTTTATTCTACAGTGATACTTAGTGTAATAAAGAATAAAACAAATTGGAAGGCTCAACATTTATCTGGAAGACTCAAACTTTTTAAACCTTTCTTAATCTGCAGAAGCTTTCTATACCTGCTAAGCCTATGTAGAAGTATGCCAATCACGGCTGTGCGTCTTAAAACCCGTCACATTACCGAGGACACAGCACCTACTTGCTCCCTAATCACGTTTATTTGAACGAAATGTTAAATTAAGGAATGATCTATGATCTGTTCGCACAGTATCAGACCAATTCTTCATTTCTAAAAATGGAAACTACTTTCAAATACCTGAATAAGCTGAGAAAGGGCAGGAAAAAAAAGAGATGATGACAATGTTACCCAAACCTTTTGGGTTTCTGTCAGTCAATCAAGATTTTGTGTAAACCATAATATACCCCTGTAGATCTTTACGGATAATAGCATAAAGGTGATAGCATTCACTGACTCGGTCATAACCACCACCGTTCATCTACCTCTTGGGAAATGTTGTCTTTGGAAAGGGAAAAAACAGAGGATTTTATCATTCCTGCATGACACCCTTGGTAGTTAACAATTTACAACTTCCATAGAACAGTTTGTTCCTTAAGCCCCAGAAATGCCAGAGGACAGTCACTTACAATTATTTTTACAGCTGGAAATCGGCATTTTTTCAGAATTTTAAATAGCTGTAGGTAAACAGAATTAGCAACATTTGCTCTGAACAAAGAAGTACATTCTGTTCCCCCGGCCCCTCCCCAAAACAGAGGCAAAATGTAGTTACTTTTCTCATCACAGCTTTCAGGCCAAGGACACCGAAGCTTTGTAGACTCCGAATTCCTTCATGCACACAACACACAGTAATGCAATTGAGAAAGGTATCCAGCACAAAAGAATTAACAGAGTGCTGAGAGATTTTACTCAGCGTGCACTTTTCCTTCGTACATTATAAAGAAACTTAAGGTATTATGCTGCACTTAAGATTATGCAATTTTAATGGCAACAAAATCAATAACATACCAGAAAAAAATAGTAGATATTGTCCAATATTTTTTTTAAGAGATCTGTTGAGATAAGACATCCAAGAAGAACTAATGCTGGACAAAAATTTCTATAAGCTCTTTAAAGTTGTCGGATTCTTTTATCAGTGCTTTTAATATTGACATCCAGTGTCTCTACTTTTTTGGTTAGCCGATCCAGCATATCATCTTGCTCCTCTATTTCTGTCTGCAGACCAAGAGCTAGGTTTTTCAGACGACTCAACCCAGAAGACATCTCATCTGTCAACAGAGAGATTGACCATAAGGATTCAAAGCAGTATAAAGCACACTGTTTAAACGGATGCTATCAGGACTCCCTCTTCTCCAAAACCTGGAGTTAGGAAACATGAGTTAAGACTGCTCAAGTCCAAGTATTCTCTAGTAGTGGAAGCAGCAATATTTTGACACAGCTACTGAACTACCATCAGAAAGTAATCACTTCCTTCTTCCTTCCCATTAAAAGTTAAACACTTAAAGCCAAATTGTATCCTTATAAAATGAGGTATTCTGCAATATAGTTTCCACTTTTAAAAACATTTTGTAGAAGGCTGGGATACATCTTTTCTCAGGTCGATATACACACTATGCTCACTAACTTTTTTCCCCCCTTTAAAACAATCTTCATGCAGAGGTATCATCAATACACTGAAAAGTTAAAATTTAAGCTGTTAATTATTTAACAGATGCAAAAAATCAATTCCCACATTTCCTACTTTGGCTACAAGGAAATTATCTTATTGTATGATTAATTGGTACAAATGCTTCTGAGGCTAGTACATTTTTGCATGGCTTGGGAGTACAGCAAATGTGCTTCCACTATCTCTTATACTTGATTATTTCTCTTTGATCTATTCCATTCTGATTTCCTTCCAATCTCTTCTTTCTAGGTCAGTTAGACAGTGACACATGTAAGCAAAGAGGCACTTTGTATATACACTACAAAACAAGAGAAAGTCAGCTGAATATTTTTGGAAGTTAAAAAAATGCAGCAAATTCACATGTGAAATATTTAGTGCCTTTTGATTGCTCTATTTTCTGCAAAGTTTTTTTCAAAGTTGCACATAGTTGTAAATTCTTTGGGTTCAAACTGATGTGCAATTTAATATCTCGGTTTTAACTGTCAGTGAGATAAGTTGAATGCATCTTTCAAAACAGGTGGTAAGCTTTATATAATGAGTTAACAGGTATCCATACTGGTCTAATCGGGCTGTCAATATGAGGCATTTCCTTCTTAATATTACTAGTATCTGTTTTAATAATTTATATTTTTTTTTCAGAATGGAAGAATTAGCCTGCCTGTCCCAGGGACGGTCCAGTCACTTACAGGATGATTCAAAGAAATATTTTCATATCCTGAGTAGGAGTGTTATGGGATATCAGCACCTTTTTCTCATTCAAATAACAGAAACTTGCTAGCATATTCACATTTAGTATGACTGTTTTTCTTATGGTCAATCTATGATCCAAGAGGACTCATGCTTTGGGTGTAGTTTATTTCTTCCCAGTTTCTTTGTGCAGGGGCAGTTCAAAATCTAATAGTTTTAAAGCACAAGCATGTAGAAGAGTTAAAATAATGATGCCAAGTGATGCAAATAGTTTTGTTTCCATAAGAGATTTATACTATTCCAGGCATCCTACCCCGTTTGTTTCTAGCTGGTTTCATGTGAAAGGTATTTCTAACTCAGATTTGTTATCAGTTCGTGTAGGTTGACCCACAGACATCCCACAGCATAGAACTATTCACATAATGCATGCCTCAATGAAATGTTGGATTCTGTCATGGTTACAGTTCTGAAAGTCCACAGGTAAATGTTGTTGTTATTCTCAAACCTTGTATGTGAGCTATACAAAAAAAAGTGCTTTTTCAGAACATATTGCTTAGAAATTCTCTCTCTGGCTTGAGAACCAAAAATTAAAACTTGTATTATGTCAAACAATTTCAATTTTCTCACTTACCTAAGTTGTTATCAATTTTCTGGTGGTAAGCTCGCAGATGTTGATTCTTTGGATAGGCATCCCGTTGCACTGAAGTAACTAAATCTATGTTGCTGAAATCGCTGTCTGCCAAGAGTATAAAATACATAGTATTATATAATATAGAAAATTCAAGTTTTAGAAGAGCTGTTAAAACTTAGTCTGACTACAGATACCATGCAATCATATCACCTATTAGTCAGAGTATCAAAAGTAGTCCAGGGTCTCTATCTATAGGACATGCTCAAGATTAACAGTTAAGCTATAATTACTCTCTTCTGAATTGCCTTTTGTAGTTCTGCTGGGTAGCTGAGAGAGGGAAAAAAACAACCCACAACCAACAGAACAGGCTTACCTGCTTTCTGTCTGCATCTAGCCTTCCCTCAGGTAAACCCACCAGAGAGTGAGTTCTGCCCTCTGTTGGTCAGACTTCAATATTATACGGAGTGGAATGGAGACCGAGGTTACCAAAAAGCATTTCTTGCCTTACAGAGCTGCAGCTATAAAGAGAACCTGCAGCTTTCTCGCTCTCCCTAAACTAAATAATTAAACTTCACTTTAAGAAGTAACAGTTACTTTGTACATCAAAGTAATGCAAAGTTAACTCCTAAGAATGGGGAACAAGACCAAACCCTGTATGCTTCCTTGTGCGAATGAAGTAAAGACTTCATTGTGAAGGGTTATAGTTCACACTGCAAATAACAAGGAAAACATACTTTGAGGTTCTTTTTAACCCATAGTTTGCAATAGTTTTTGTATAAGTCAACATTTTGGCAAATGTAGGACAAGGCTGGCTGTATGTTATGTGGATTCTTGGCCAAAGTCTCCTGCGTACAAATATAAGCACTAGATGTCTTTACATCTGTAGATGCACTACAGTCTTTCCCACATAAAGCATAAATCTGCAGGAAGGGCTAGATAAAATCCACATGCAATTAAAAATTTTCACATCTCCAGGATGGGTATAAACATTTAGGGGCACACAATTCCCTAGAGCTGAAAGTCACAAACACCGGGATACAATCTCCAGAAGTTGGGTAGCAATCCAAGTCGGCAGTGGGCAAGCTAAAGGGTGTCTGCCTTCAGCACTGCGCAAGTTCCCTCCACTTTGATGGCAGACATTCAGTATAAAATAACATTAACAAACCTGAATTATCTAGCCGCCTTAAATTCGGATGACTTTCCTGGTATTTTGACTCTTGTTCTTTACTAGACATCATTGCTTCTTTTAATCTGGTAATAAAGAGAGTAAAATTAAAACACCCTTATGGACCACAGGCTTCTTCTAGATCCATTAAACAAGAAAAAGCATCAAAATTATCCAAGAAAATATTGTTTTAGACTTAATCCAACAAGTCCCTTTACAATAAATTATTGTATTCAGTGAAAGCAGAATTGGTTGCTTTAGTGCTGAAAATAGTGTAAGCTTTGATATCAAGAACAAAACCATATCTTCAGTCTTGGAGGCAATCTATTAATTTTCTCTAATGGAAGATGAGGCCAGGAAAGAAAAAAAAATAGTAACAATTAAAATATATATATATATCCATGCAGCATTACCAGGCTTTACACAAATTTCTCAGTTGAAGAGAGATGAGTACTGTAAGACATGGTACTTTCACAGCGATTCATCTTTGTTTACAGCTTTTAATAGAAACTACTGAAATATACATAATATTTAACTAGAAGCACTACAAATATAAAGGGATGCAAAAATATTTTTCTCAGAGTTAAAGAAAAAGGGAACCAGACACCATCTCAGCAGTTTACAGAATCAACAAATCTGTAATTGATTTTCTGGTGACATTTCAGAGATGCTGTGAGAAATGTCTCAGCAAAAAAAGTTAAAAAGGTAAATGGACTAGGCGAGGAGTTTAGGGGAAAGATATACGAGTGAAACTGGCAACATTGTGAGGAAACTCTCTCCCCAGGAGTCTGGTACTTGGAGAGACTGAGTAAGGTAAGTGCGCATGCACACAGGAGACAGCCAAGACTCTGATAACAGAATAAGCATTTACAAATTACTGTGGAGAAAAAGGTTGCACTTTAAGAATTACTTCAGAAAAACTGTTCTAGATCCAGAATCATCTTTCAGAACATTTCTGATGACAGACAGGCCTCCTGTTTGAACCCCAAAAAGTACTGTCATTCCCCACTGAAATGTTTATTTTCCTTACCTGCTGTTAGCATAATATTCAGGAGTTCCGTTCTGCTCTGGCTTGCTCTCTGGAGGTTTGGGTTTGAAGTAGTTAACCAGCCCCCCAAAAACGCTCTTAATGCTATTTATGTGTCTTTGACTGGTCTTCAAGTCCTGGTCCATTTTATCTACCATCTGTTCTGTGCGCTTCAGCGACTCTCCTTGACGTACAAGCTCCTAATAGATATTGACAGACAAAAGGAAGCTAGTAAAGCCAAGATAAACTGAAACATCAAATACTTCTAACAGACAGTCTGAAGAAAAAATAAGAGAATTCCTTCCACCTATTTAGATGGCTTCCAAGGGAGCGCGGCCTGTTTCTTCAGGGCATTTCAATCAAGAGCTGCTAGTCAGCTGTAGCATTAACCAGCCATAAAATCCTCATCAACACGATGCCAGTTTCCTGACAGGTACTACAAAGGGGTGCCAAGAATCTTCTGTGTTGGCCGCTTGTCAGGTTGATGTTTATATCTGTTTTCCGTGGGCAAAGTAGTGAAAATGCAAAGGTTTGTGGTGGGGAAATGCAAACTATTTCTAGTTGTGAGGGACGATTTTGTTAACAAGGGATGCTATTTTCATGTACTCGGGTGTTCCAGATAATTCATAAACAGAATAACTGAAGAAAATAAACACAAGTAGAATTTTCCCATAATGCAAGAATATTTTTTTTTAGCTGGCAGTGCAAGATTTAGAAATTCTGATATACACAGCTGTGTATTTTCTTTTTCGATGGCACAAAATACTATTCCAAATACTAATCCAAAGATTAATTTTGAGATTAATTTTGGCGGACGAGTCGCCCACAGCCAACACCAGTTGCAAAACAAAGGACTGGTGCTCATCCTCTGTCCAAAGCTCGGGGAACTCTCGTTAGATGTGCTTGTTTTCTCACTCAAGAAGCAGCAAGCCCTCAGCATTTCTGCTTTACCATTACCCCTGCGTTAAGGCTAAGTTCTTATTTCCTCATTTAGGCTGTTTATAAATAAATCACGAGGCAGGAAGCTCCCCGAAGCGCTGAGGCAGGACACAGCTGAGGGAGCGAGCCCGGCAGCACCAAGGAAGTGATTAATCGGGGTGAAACCGAGCGCCTGGTAAACAACCACGCGGGTAGACGGCTCAATTAATTAGAGCTGCTAAAAGATTTCCAGTCAGATAGGCATAAATACCAGTAACAAGACTTGGTAAGGGGTTTAGCACAGCTGAGCTCTGCTCTCGGCGCTGTGGGGATAAAGAGGGACCCAAGGGAGGTTTCTGAAGTAAAACCCAAGCCTCCTTCCCGCACGAAGCCGCTCCTCGCTGACACACCGCCCCGCCACGCCGCCCAGCCGGTGACAGCGCCGGGCCCGCGGGGCAGCACGGCAGGGGCTTCCCCCCCTCACCGAAAGCCAAAACCCACAAAAAAAAAGGCAGGAAAATTGCCCCCCGGTGCCCGGGACCCACCTCGGAGGCGGCCACGCCGATCCGCTCCGACTCGTAGAGGAGCGACAGGGAGCGGGCGGTGCTGTCAGCGGTGGCGGCGGAGCGCCGCAGGACCTCCCGCTGCAGGTAGCGCTGCCGCTCGGAGCCGCCCGCCTCCTCCTCCGCAACCTCCTCATCCTCCTCGGCGAAGGGGTTGTAGCTCCTCGGGGGGGCCGACATGGCGCCGCCGGGCGGCCTCGGGCACCGCCGCCGCTCCCCCAGCCCAGGCCCCGGCCGCGCGGCTCCTTCCCCACACAGGCACCGCGTGGCCCCGCCCCTCCCCGTCCCGCACCGGGCGCTGCGCTGAGGCGGGCGGTGGCCGGGACCGCCCACCGCCGGGGATGGGGGGAGCCGGGCGAGCCCATTGCTGAGGGGTCGGAGGTGTGCGTGTACGGAGGGCTGACTGGCAGCGAAGCCGCAGCGGGCGCCGCCATTTTGTTGACGCGAGGGGCGGTCCGAGGGAACGCCGTCCCGCGAGAGGGGCCCCGCCCGCGGGGCTCCCTCCCAACATGGCGGCCGCGGCGGTGGCGGCGGCGGCGGCGGCCGCAGCAACGGCGGCGGCGGCGGCCGCGGCGG